>JAVTVY010011727.1:0-52008 GCA_036873755.1 Hanleya hanleyi | reverse complement strand
GTGAATGCCTCTAAATAGTTCACAATTAACTCATACTTTTGCCATATATATCGGTGTCTTTATCACGTATTGGGTATATCACAGAAAAGACCAAACGTTACAAAACATATTAAATTTACCACATGTATGTATATTCATCACCACAGGTATATTCATCACCACGTTACTTTATACCCAAATATATATATTCATCATCACATTACTTTATAGCGACATGTATATTCATACAAGACCCTCACCTCGTCTCTGGGACGCAGGCTTCCTATATATAGACAAATACGGCACTGCCGTTCTTGGCCAAACCAAACCTACACATGAAAGATAATACAATACTATAGATTTGAGTAACTCGTGAAATGGACCGATATGTCGGGACACTTGTCCAACTAATAAACATGCTTGTACAATAATAAGTCTCTACATATTGTGACTATTATAAATAAATTCCTTATTGGCATTTTCCACTGAATATACAAGATTAATATTTAAGAGCTCTTTTTTAAATATATGTTATAATAGTTTTTATGCAATCGCTTTTAAATATATATCTTATAATAGTGTTTGCAATTATCATTTCTAAACAACCAAACAAAAAACTAGAAACTCACCAATACTTATGCAATAGTGCCAGCACCAACCCAAATGGCGGGAACTACTAACTATCCTATGCAACTTGTCCAAGAATACACAATAGATTACAAAGTGGACCGCAGAGATTTTCTACCCGTTTTCGAGACTGTCCACCCCATGAACAAATATTACCTCATGGACACTATAATTTTATAGATTGGACATATAATAGTCCTAATCCAGACAAAGTTACCAAGTTCTCAATATTCCTCTCAGAGGTAGATCACTTGAATAGATTGAGCATCCATGATGTTTACTTGGATGAATTCTCAATAGAATTTTTCAGGTACAGGAACTATAAACTGATGAAGTTGGCCAAACTTATCTTAGATTCTGTACACCCCCAACATTAGCTTGGTGTCCTATGAGATTACATATTAGATATGATATCTCATATTTTTTATTTTTTATTTATTTTTTCTTTTCTTTCTTGAGTGCTGTACAGGTCAATAGTGTTTCATACTACACTATATTATGGACAATTAACCCTTAATTACAGATTAATGTATATATGAAATTATTTATTACCATTATATGTATATATGAAATTAACTTATTCAATCCATGACAATCAGTCAATGCCACGCATAATTAGCGTTCAGCATTTGTGCATAGTGTACTATAAATTAAATTAAAGTTTTTCACTGGGATTATAAGGGTTTATATATAATTGAAAAAAACTATTTGCTAGGTATTACAGTGAGTTCTATACTGTCCTAGCCAAACAGAAACATGTTATACTGTTTAGAAATTGACCTGTACTAGCACCCAATTCACACTTTTTTTATTTTTATGGTATCTCATATTTATTTACGGTATATTATACCTATTTTCTTATTATTTTTATCCCTTCCTGTGACTTCCTGTGAATATATATTTTTTAGATTGCAGCGCTGCAACTATTATAGAAACTAGCATTACAAGGGACAGAACATTTGACCGCGTATGGTACTTGGGAAAGGGGAGATAATAAAATGTTTATATACAGTAGCGCCCTCTATTAAAGAGTCGCCATAGCTAGCTCGAGCAGCCATTCGCCTCGAGACAAAGTGTCGTCTGCTTATAGTTCAGTAGAGCTTTTCGCAGCAGTCGGTGAACAGTTTTCAGGCTGATCAGACGTGTATAGTACTTCGTGGATATGTGAAGTGTCAATCTATGATAATACTCTAGACATCTACAGAAAACAGTAGAAATAGTATAGATCCTGTGGTATACAGACACACAACCTCGTAGGAGTCAGCAGAACTTTCTAAAAATAGACACTGTCCAAGAAGATTACAGACAACTGAACTTTGTGCTTTTCCTAGAAACTCTTTATCCTGATGTGTTGGCTGGATCTATGACTTTAGATTTTGGCTAGGGACTTTTAATACATCCTGTGATAATAGTGAAGAGATCTGTGAATAGTGCTGTGGTAGCAGACTGCTGTGGAGGCTGACAGATATATCGGAGGCCGGGTACTGGAGTTCCATCGTGGGTCCTTGAACCGAGGTCCAGGGGAATGCAGGGCTAGTTGTTTTTTTCAACATCCGTAAGTGTATACCTACAATATAACATGAATATTTTATGTTTATTAGGGCTACGAGTAGAGGAGACACTATCGGCTCCGACTTGTGTATTGATGCATCTCTATTCAAGTAGAAATAGTGTCTTGAACCTGAGTGTCGGATGCCCCGATGACTCACTCTACAAAAACAAACAAATGAACAGGCAGGTTTGCCACCATAGATACAAATTCCTAGGAATTAAGGCCAGCATTTAGCAGGGGAGTCCATTTCGACCATAGACACCTTTTTGAAACTTTGGCGGTTCTTTCCTCTACTCGTTATCTTATTTTAATGGTTGATCAACCCACAGTAGCGAGTAATGCACTTGTGATATATGTTTAGTATATTACAATCTTAAATTTTAATGACCGGACTCAAATTGTATCACAGCTGGGTGGTAATACAAGTGCATTGCTTTCATATATATTTTCAACAATTTTTATAATTTTTATCCTTTTCATATCCCATTTTGATTATTTTAATTCTAGCCATTCTTATCCTTGTCAGCCTATGTTAATCATAATTTTCTCACATATATATCTAAACTTCTGATGTATGATATATTTACAAACATGCATTTTATTTGCAATTAAAATTATTTTCTTTTAAATATATACATTCTTGACTTTCCGACTATTCGAAACTTCAATTTCCTTTCGAGTACTGATTGTACAATATTTCAGACACCGTACAAATCACCGGGGTCCTAATTTCCTTCCTTCGGGAAGTTGTAGTGGTTGTCGGATCATCTGTCTTGATGGTACTGGGACACACTGTGTTCATGACACAACAGCTGCATTGACCCACACGTCTCCCGCAGATTTACAGATGTAAATCTGCAACGTGGTAATATCACGATGACCGTGCTCAAACAGGGATGTGATGAGCCCAACGATCAAATCGATCAGCAGATCAATGGATCAAATTGATCAACCCTACAAAATACAATATAAAATCTATGTAGGTTAAAATTACAGTGAATGCCTCTAAATAGTTCACAATTAACTCATACTTTTGCCATATATATCGGTGTCTTTATCACGTATTGGGTATATCACAGAAAAGACCAAACGTTACAAAACATATTAAATTTACCATATGTATGTATATTCATCACCACAGGTATATTCATCACCACGTTACTTTATACCCAAATATATATATATTCATCATCACATTACTTTATAGCGACATGTATATTCATACAAGACCCTCACCTCGTCTCTGGGACGCAGGCTTCCTATATATAGACAAATACGGCACTGCCGTTCTTGGCCAAACCAAACCTACACATGAAAGATAATACAAATCAAAACTATAGATTTGAGCAACTCGTGAAATGGACCGATATGTCGGGACACTTGTCCAACTAATAAAAATGCTTGTACAATAATAAGTCTCTACATATTGTGACTAAATGATCGCCTTGTTTGGTACCTGCATGCTGAAAAAAAACTTATTGATATTCAAGCTGGTTTCCGAAAAAATAGAAGTACCATTGATGATTTAGTCGGATTAGATTCGTATGTTAAGAATGCTTTCGCCAAGAACGAACATGTCGTTTCTATCTTTTTTGATTTAGAAAAAGCCTACGATACTACATGGAAATACGGGATTCTTAAAGATCTTCAAAAGATGGGATTAAAAGGTCGTTTACCGGTTTTTATTTCCAACTTTTTGAATGATAGACAATTTCAAATTCGTTTGGGTACAACTATGTCTGATCATTTTGATCAAGACCAGGGTGTCTCACAGGGCAGTATTTTGTCTACTACTCTGTTTAGTATCAAGATCAACAGCCTGGCTGCAGATCTGAATAAATCAATTGATGGCTCACTTTTTGTAGACGATCTCAATATATCGTGTAGTGGGAAAAGTATACACAATATTGAGAGAACATTACAACTTTGTCTACACAGCATTCAGAAATGGTGTCTAGAAAATGGTTTCAAATTCTCCAGAGCTAAGACAAAATTGTATACACTTTTGCAGAAAATATTTCCAGCACGAAGATCCAGTATTTAACTTAGATGGAACTGAAATCAAAGTGGTAAAAGAGGTCAAATTTCTAGGCATATTGTTTGATCAACGACTAACTTTCAAATCTCATATAAATTGCTTAAAAGCCAAATGCTCCAAAGCTCTGGATTTGTTGAAAGTAGTTGCCAGCTATAAGTGGGGAGGAGATCAGCAAACTCTCCTTCATTTATATCGATCACTTGTTCGTTCCAAACTCGATTATGGTTCTATTGTTTACAATGGTGCAAGCAAGTCAAACTTCGCAAAGCTAGATCCTATCCTCCATCAAGGGCTAAGACTTTGCCTCGGTGCGTTCAGAACATCACCTAAAGAAAGCTTGTATGTCGAAGCGGATGAATTTCCTTTAGAACTTCGGAGAATTAAATTATCACTGCAATATATCACAAAACTGCGTTCGAACCACTCAAATCCTGCATATAACTGTTTTCAACCCTCAGTACGCAGATCTCTTTTTAAAGAAACCCTCAATTATTCCACCCCTTGGAATCCGTATGAAACCACACCTTGCAGCAGCTGGTATTAAAGTTAGTCAGATTTTACCTAACGAGCTCTTGCCAACTCCACCATGGCAGTTAGCCACGCCAGAAGTAGTTATTTCACTGACTAAATATAAAAAGGCAGACACGAGCCAGCTCGTGTATACTCAAGAATTCGGTCTAGTGAGATAGAAATACAGTTCACATCAGGCTATTTATACAGATGGTTCTAAAGATGGCGAGAGAGTAGCATGTGCTACTATCTTTAGTTCCAAAACTAAAACGTATCGACTGCCAGGTAAAAGTTCCATATTTAGTGCAGAAGCAAAAGCTCTATTATCTGCTTTAGAAGGTATTGGATCCACTAGAAGGAAAAAATATGTCATTCTCAGATTCACCGTCATGCCTTAAAGCAATTAAAAATGGGAATTCCACTCATCCCACCATCTTGGAAATCCTACAATTATATGACACCAGATTTGACCAACAGATAGATATTTTGTTTTGTTGGGTGCCTAGTCACGTTGACATCAAAGGCAACACTGAAGCTGATAGATTGGCTAAGGCAGCTCTAGATGAAGAAGTTGACCCTGTTGGAATACCATACAGTGATTGCAGACCATCTATCTGCGCTTATGTAAGAAAGCTGTTTCAATCTTTATGGGATACTATGGATAATAACAAACTTCACGAGTTCAAAAAAACAGTTGGTTCACCTGAACAGTCATAAACGTTTCGACCAGGCCATGATTAGATGAAGGATCGGTCCCACACGATTAACTCATGAATATTTACTGAAATAGGAGCCGATTCCAAGGTGTATACCTTGCCATGAAGATCTCACGGTGAAACATATTCTCATAGACTGCATAGATGTTAAGACTGTAAGAGATACTTTTTATCGAGCAGCTACGCTGGAAGATCTTTTTAGCAGAGTGAAAGAGGATTGTATTTTAGGTTATTTGAGAGAGATTAGTTTGTTGTACAAATTTTAATGTTTGTATCTGTTTTAACGCATTAGTTTACCGAGTTTTTGAATTGATTACTTAGAATTTTGTTTGATCGTCGCTATATAGCTGAAATATTGCTGAATGCGACGTTAAACCTGAATTTCTCTCTCTCTCTCTCCATATTGTGACTATTATAAATAAATTCCTTATCGGCATTTTCCACTGAATATACAAGATTAATATTTAAGAGCTCTTTTTTAAATATATGTTATAATAGTTTTGATGCAATCGCTTTTAAATATATACCTTACAATAGTGTTTGCAATTATCTAAACAACCAAACTTAAAATTAGAAACTCACCAATACTTGTGCAATAGTACCAGCACCAACCCAGCCAGTCACACATATCCACAGGGTCCAGAATAAAATGTTGGACTAATCCAGTATAGCACTCTCTTGAAACTACTATCTCAAACCCAGAAGCCATGTGACTGAGGCTATGACATGACAATACAGATTGGCATATGCTACCAGTAGAACAGGTTTTCAGTCCCCATCTGGACACAGGGACAATGCACAAGTGCTAACGCATGACGATAGAGCTACCAGTGAGGCAGTTAAGACCAGTCAACCATCTGCATGCACAATATACCTGGAAGCAAGGGGAGATTTAACCCTATAACATTTCAAGGAGTTAACTCTATAACCTGAATGTCCAGCATTATCAACTTTAAGGGATGAAGTATACCTGGTCAACAAGGGGAATTTAATGGGGAAGCATACCTGATCAACATTATATTTTTGTATTATTGTTAAATAAAAGATTGAAACCACTAACTCTATTTTATGTTATTATTTACATCCTGTCACATACTCCCCGCCCTCGAGAACTGACGTCCCGACATTTAAGAATCGGGTGCGGTTGATACCTACCCCGAGATCAATTTCAACATAGCTTGGTACGCATCGTCTGGCATCCGCTCCAGCAACCCACCTTCTGCCAATGATCGCAGGAAAACAGCTCTCTGTTGTCAATCCCCTTGGGTCTCGCGTCCAAAAGTTTGGCGCATACAATATTCACCAGAGCTCATTCATGTTGGCGGGTGCCGACTTCTCGGTGGTCGCTGCAACGCAGGCTCAACTTGCACTTCACTTGGTGCCTGGCCAGCTTCATCCATCCGTTCTAGAGATTCCTCATCATCCTCAGTCATGGACTGTGGATCTTCTACAGACTCGTCTCCCACCTCTAACCCATTCTCCTGGCCATCAACCTCCAGTACCTGCTCGGACCGGTTGGTTGTGTCCACTAACAAGGGTTTCTCTCCAGTCTGCGGGTCAGTGTTATCTACTATACTGGCCGCTGAGGTCTCTTCAGGGGGATTCGGCTGCAGCACTTCCACCTCAATTTCAGAAGGTTCGTCATCAGACTCGCTGGCCTCCTCTACGAACAGCACTTCTGATACCTTCCGACTTCCTCTCTTCTCTAGTCTTCGGAGTCGTGGAGCCGGAACTGGTTTTACCACGCCAGGACCAGGAATCAGTGAACACAGGGGCAGCAGATGGTTCCTATGGAACACTCGACGTCTGCACTCACCAGCCCCCTTCTCCACCCTAAACACAGGAATGTTGGAATTTGGTTTGTCAACTAACACTCCCACTTGTCGGCCAATTGCCATAAAATGCTAGGCGTCTGACCAGGACTCTATGCCCGGGGAAGATAACGGGTCCTCTGACCTTCAAATCATGATGTTTTTTTCTGCAGCATCCGATGCTAGCTTGTAGGATCCCATCAGACGCTTCTTCATGGCCGTAACGCAGTTTGTTCGGGGCTGTCGTCCGCCCGACCGATCTATACCAAATGCGAGATCAATTGGCAATCTAGGATGCCGCCCAAACATAAAAAAGAATGGACTTACCCCGGTCGACTCGTGTCTGGTGCAGTAATAGGCGTTTACTATGGTGCTACATGAGATTTCCAGTCAACTTTCCGAGATGGTTCAAGAGTATCGAGCATGTCGAGCAATGTTCTATTGAATCTTTCGCACATCCCGTTCCCTTGTGGATGGTACAGTGTAGCATGGCTTTTGTCAATTCCTGCCACCGAACACAATTCCTTAATGAGATGACTCGAAGTTAGCTCCCTGGTCGGAATGAATTTTTGTGGGAAACCATAATGCAGAAAGAAGTTATTGAACAAAACATCTGCTGTGGTCCTCGCAGTCTGATGTCTCGTCGGATATGCCTGTGCGTACCGAGTGAAGTGGTCAGTCAACAATAAAATGTGTTGATAACCTTCCTTCGACACTTCCAAGGTGAGAAAATCTATGCATACCAGTTCTAATGGTTGACTCGTACTTATGTTGTTCAAAGACGCTCTGGCATTTGTGGGTTTTTTTCTCCTGATACACCTTTCACAGTTCTTTATCCAATGGTCAGTATTCCCAGCCATTCCTGACCAGCATAAACGTTATCTGCAGAGTGCGCTCCCTTCCGGGATGTCCGACATCGTCATGTAATCCCTTAAGACTTCTCTTAATTAACTCTATAGGTAGCATCAGTTGTTGCTTGTCGTCCACCATACGACACAACACACCCCCTTTGAAGGCGCATATGTTTTAATTCCTTCCGGACATTTACTGGTACAAGATCCCTAACATCCGTACCTTGGTTGTCTGTGCATCACTCACTGATCACTTCCACACTGAATCACATGGTTTCCACATAATTGGTCACCTCATGACTGCCACAAATTGCACGGATCGATTCAGCTGCCGGTTCCTCCAACTCTGTTGCTCGGGGTAATCTGGACAATTCATCAGCATCTGTGTTCCCTTTTCCAGGTCTTTATTTTATGCTGAAATCGAATGCAGACAATGCCATCGGTGACCTGTAGCGTCCAACTTTGCTGATGTGTCCGTATATACCACAACCGAATGCCCATAGAGATAATCGTAACACTTTTCCGTCACTGCCCATTTTAATGCCAGAAACTCCTGCTTATGTGCTGGATAATTTCTCTCTGCTTTATTGACCCTTCGACTGGCATACGCGATAACTTTCTTGACCCCATCCTGTTCCTGATAGAGTACGGCGCCAAGTCCGCGTGAACTGGCATTAGTGTGGAGCTCAAAATGAATGGTGTAGTCCGCATATCCAAGAACAGGAGATGATGATAATGCATCTTTAAGGATAGCTGTCCCCTTAGAGGGTCAAAATTGGTCATTTTTTTTATTTCTTCATTCAAATATTCACTATTTCCTCTAAATAGAAGTGCTTCAATATTAGGATTAAAAATTTAGTTTCCGAGGCTCTGGAACAATTAAACAGATTGCCTTAGCTTGGGCTTGGCTGCTATTATTTTTGTCTATTAAATTTCCCTTTCCAAAATTCATTTCCGCAGTTTTATGGTAAGCTAATTATCTATTAGTCCTATTTATTTACATTAATCTACCCCCTTATGATCAAAACCATGTAAACGTTCGTATTTTTGTTTCTAATTTTTGTTTGTAATTATAACACTTCACTCAGACACCCGCGGTGAAGTTTCTACACAGTTTTGAACAATTCTCAGCTGAACAAGTTTTACCAAGTTTTTAAAGTTTAAATTGGACTTTAAACCGCCTTGATGAAAAAAACTTAGGTATAGTTGGACACATTTTGTCCGATTTCTAGCCTTTCATTTTTGTACAAAATCCGAGATTTAAACGTTTATTTCTCGAATAGTATCCATGCTATGCTTTTGAAATTTGGCATTCTTGTTACTTATGAGGTGATCTAGTAAACTTTATCTCACTTTTTGTAAGTTTGGATTAGTTTTTTAATTATTCAACTTTTAAGACAAACGACCGTAAAATATTACGTTTTTTCAATTTATTTTAGTAAAATAGCTGTAAAAAAAAAAACAGCCAAAAATTAAAAAAGTGAGGTAAAGTTTACTAGTTCGAATTGTCTCCTATCAAGGTATACCATCAAAGTTGAAACAATGTTTTCATTTTCATTTTTTTAAATTGGAATATTTTCTACACAGTAGCAGCGTCGGTTATACAAATCATATAGTTGGAATCGCTACGATGTAGGCTTTCATAAAATATATAGTTTAGTATCGTTATCATGTATATTTATTGATACAGACGACAAATTGTCACGGGGGTGCAAAAACTGCCTCTAAGGGGACAGCTATCCTTAAGCTGCTGGAATGCCTCTGTTTGAGTAGAGCCCCAGGTCCATTGCGAGGTTTTCGCTGCCTTCCTACGACCTTTCTTCACGGTAGCTGTAGTCCATGGGCCCAGACCAGAAATTCCACTTGTCGGTACCATCTAAGGAAACCAATCCTAGTTATGATTTTTTAATTGGTGTATATATATAGATCATATTTTGATGTGATAACCATTGCAGACTGGCAGCTTATTGGTAGTTTTCATCTCTGGAATGTACCCACCCTCCGCATAATGAAAGCGAAAAGGCAAACTCGGAAACATTCACTAATGATGCAATTGCTGTTTCCACATGGGGCTAGAATGAACTACAAACCACAAATACATGTCTGATATGCTTTATTTATACCATCCGAATAATCCTTTCTGTCATTCTTGAAGGCAGAATTTGTTTTATGGCAGAAAGGGGCGAACAATAGGGCCTATCAAAATGTTGTTGATTATGTGATTTTCAGTACATTTTAATTTATAATATTGTCATACAAGTTCCCTGGGGAGTGCTACTGAACCGCAGTAGCCTACAACATGCACATGTTGTATGAGGAAAACATTTATGAACATTTTACAAGTTTTTACCACAGTTATAGGAATTGTCCTTCCCCTACCCTAGTTCCAACAAGCGTCCAAAAAGTGAAATTTATGTATACTGTGGCATGTTTATGTACTATGTTTTACTCATGCATATTTGTAGCCAAAAATGTATGTGATTGTGCCAAAACATTCACACCATGGATCAGTAGTCTAGTCTTCATCACTGTTATCAGCATCAGAGTCCTCGAGGTATAGTATAATAAATACTGGTCCTAGGGGGCCACACCTGCAATAACACTGGTGAAAACCCAGACTCCTACTTGCCCGTTTTGTTTTCATGGTTGGGAGTCTGGGTTTTCACCAGTGTTATTGCAGGTGTGGCCCCCTAGGACCAGTATTTATTATAAGGAGTCTGGGTTTTCACCAGTGTTATTGCAGGTGTGGCCGCCTAGGACCAGTATTTATTATACTATATGACTTGACTTCGTGTCTCGCTGGTTCAACACGTGTATCGAAGTTGACCTTTGGTCTTCTTTGATCCTTGTAGTAATTTCTGTGGAATTACCCAGACCCGACCATGATTGCCCGTGGTGAACTATACCTCCAGTCAAAACAGAAGACAATTATTACTGTCCTGCTAGACTTGCCTCCATTGTCATATTTCCGGTATATCTGTATGTGCTATGCAAACCAGCAGATATCTAAAGCCGCATATACCGTTGTCTTGATAAGAGACCTCGGCCTCCATTGTCATATGGTTTATCTGCATGTGCTAAACAAACCAGCAGGTACTTTGTTCTTGCGCCATATTGCCCATATAATATCATCTCTTTACACGGCACAAAGCCACGGAGAGATATTCACTATACCCATAGACAATATGGCTAGACGGAAACTGGAGAAGAAAGCAAAAACCAGCTGTCAAATTTCTCGTTTTCTCAAACACAAAGAATATAATCTTGTGCACAGAAGGACGTTAGAAATCAATGCAGCTAATGCAGTATGAGTCTGACATACAAGTTAATTATACTGTGTCAGTCTGAATACTACATTATACATGTTTATTTTAATACATTCTGAGAGGTGCGATATACACTAATTCGCCTACACTGTACTGAACAGACAGCTGCGCTTTTAATACAGGCTCGCCAAATCGAGAAAATATATTTATCTCTGTCTCAATCAGCCTATACACTGGCTGTGCTACACTGATGGGTAAACTGACCGGAGCTTGAGCAAAAAGAGGGGATTGCAGCAAACAATGCAGCCCTGTGTGAGCGCCAAAATTATCCAATGAGATTCACCAAAGAGTGGACCAATCAGCGCACACCAGAAACATTTCTGTCCTATCAGAGAACACCTGCTAGATATATAGCCTATACATTTGCCAATGCCCGGCCATCTGTTTACACGGCACAAAGCCACGGAGAGATATTCAGTACCCATAGACAATATGGCTAGACGGAAACTAAAGAAGGCTATTACCAGCCGTCATTTTTCTCGCTTTCTCAAACACAAAGAATATAATCTTGTGCACAGAAGGACGAGCTGATAAAAACAATACCACCGTAATTCTTATAAAAAGGACTACATAGTGGAAGCGCAAAGACAGCTGTACGATGGTATACATTATACCGACATAAAATCCATGAATATGGAAAACACCATGAAAATGGTACGGTACTACAGACAGTCGCTAGGTGGAATGCTAGTGGAGTTCTTAGTCAGAGACTTCGAATTTTCTGGTGAAAGTTTCGACGAGGAAGCCTACACCATATCTCCTACCAATAATACATAAGGTAGAAGAGGCTATTAAAAAACTTGATCCTGTAAAACCTGAGCTACCTCAATGCGGGGCCCCTACTGAAAAACTAGGGCGCTACCTGGATTTCTTCTTATCCCCATAGTGTGGGAACGAGAAACCTACTCAGCCGATACTTCAGTATTCATCAATGAGATTGTACAACGTCGGATACCAACTGATACGTTACTTATTACGTATGACAATACCTCGTTATACACGAACCTCGGATTCAATGAAATCCTAGAAGCACTAAAAAGTGATCTGACTACCTATACGAAAACATGGATTATATATCCAAAAACCTCCCATCGATCTGTTGCTTGAAATAGCACGATTGATTCTTGAAAAGTATGAATCCAGGTTTCAGGACTAACATTTCAGACATATTGTCGGAGCATCACGGGGAGCAGTCCCTTCCCTGGAACTGTGCGATATAGCGATATACAAGCATATCAATCAGCTAATTGCCACATTCCCACACAAAGAAATGATTATATTACCCAAACTTTTCGGGATGATGGCTTCATACTGCTACAGGCAAATAAAGCCGTAGCTTAGAGTTTCTTTGAAATGGCTAATAACGCACATCCTCTATTGAAATTCACGTATGAAATATCTGAAAACGAGGCGAATTATCTAGACGTTGCCGTTTTCAAGGGGAAGAGATATTTGACTGACTCAATACTTGATGTGAAATCCTAAACAAAGCTAACTGAATAAGCACCACGGGGAGCAGTCCTTTCCCCGGAACTGTGCGATATAGCGATATATAAGCATATCAATCAGCTAATTGCCACATTCCCACACAAAGAAATGATTATATTACACAAACTTTTCGGGATGATGGCTTCATACTACTACAGGCAAATAAAGCCGTAGCTGAGAGTTTCTTTGAGATGGCTAATAACGCACTAAATTCACGTATGAAATATCTGAAAACGAGGTCAATTATCTAGACGTTGCCGTTTTCAAGGGGAAAAGATGTTCGACTGACTCAATACTTGATGTGAAATGCTAAACAAAGCCAACTGAAACCTACAAATACCTATACAGCAAATCAGCACATTACGGGAGAACTGAAAGATATGTATACGAAACTGCAATCATACTGCAGACTACATAGACTAGTCAGAATACTTCAAGCAAAAGCTTAAAATGAGAGGATACTCTACCTCGGAATTACCGACAGAAACAAATACCTCAAGAGGAACGTGGGCATACAGAATAAGTCTGTACTGAACCGACGTATGCGTCATAACGACTTTTAATCCATAGACGAAATGGCTGAAAGGGATCTTAAAGAAATACTGGATCACAAACAAACATGCCGAAAACTTTACCAGCCAGCCACAATTATGCTATAGGCGGGGTAAAAGCATCAGTGAAATACTGAAAAAATAAAAAATCTGACCATAACGGTCAATGCGTATAGGCTCCCTGATGAGGGTTTCGCTGGTCAGAAATAAGAATTTTCGACCTAAAATAACCCGAAACTTGCACCCACAGATACTAAACAATGAATACTAGGTATAACCTAGAAAACAAAACGGGCAAGTAGGAGTCTGGGTTTTCACCAGTGTTATTGCAGGTGTGGCCTCCTAGGACTAGTATTTATTATACAATACACTTATGACATTATAAAATACATTTATATACTTTCCAGTGTGCACAACCTGAAACATTTCTGGTGGGGCGAAAGATTATATCAAATTTGAGCTACACTGTAATTTTCATATATTCAGCCGCAATGTGCATTTCGGGGGTATGGGAAGGAAAAATTCTACAACTTTGTTGAAACCAGCTGGATGGTCCTCCTTTGTGCTTCCTTGCAAACAAGGTACATATGGGTAGCTGATCCATTAGGACTGTGGCACTCATATGGGACACACAACATTCCGTAAATAATGATAATAATAAATCCGCAAAATTTCACAAAATCCAGCGTGCAAATCAGACGTTTGAATACCAAACTAAAGCATGTGCCTCAAGGTGGGAAGTATGCTTGTTGTAACTGTGCAGATAACAATTCTGGATATCCGGAGCTGTTATTGAATGATATTACCTTCATGGGATGTGTCAGTAGTCCATTGTGTGATTTTCCCCAAAAAGTCAATATCTCAGAATGGTAAAATGGTAAAAATGCAAAATATACACTAAGCTGCTCTTCTGGAACGGTTATCACATATTGAAATAATCATATAGTCCCTACCAATAACTTAGTAGCCCTAAAGTTTGGTTTCCTCTGATGGTACCGATATATGCCTGGGCCCATGGACTACTGGCAACAGATCACTCAACGGGCGTGCAATGCGAGAGAAATTCCTGACAAACTTACGATAGTAACCCGCAAAACCCCAAAATTGCGTAACTTGCTCGGGATTGCCGGGTGTTGGCCAGAATGCCACCTTCTCTATCTTGGCCGGGTCAGTTTGCACCCCTTCAGCCGAAACAATATGGCCGACGAATTTTACTCGTTCCTGGAAAAACTCAAATTTCTTGGGACACAACTTCAAACCTCCGGCTCGCAGTCGTTTGAAAACTTCTTCCAGTCGCTGTAAATGCTCTTCAAAAGTCTGCGAAAACACGACCACATCATCCAAGTATATCAGGCAAACCTTAAGGTGAAGATCACCCAAGAGGTATTCCATCTCTCGTTGGTACGTTGCAGGAGCGTTAACGAGCCCAAATGATGATCTATTGTACTCAAAAAGACCTAGAGGGCCTACCGTAAAAGCAGTTTTTTGTTTGTCGTTTTCTGCCAATTCGATTCGGTGATAGCCGGATTTCATATTCAAAACTGAAAAGAGTTTTGCGCCAATTCCCTGTAGTCTCCATTCCTTTTCCGGACAAGCACTGCATGGCGGGTGGAATGCGTCGATATCGTTGTTTGAATGGCGTTTTCTCGGATACCTTCTCGTGTTTGACCTCTGTAGTATGACCTATATCCAGGTCATCAGTAGAAAAGATATCGCTTTTTTCTGCAATAGATCTTTCAGGCGTCTGCGCTGTTCGTCTGTGATGTCATCAGAAATACCAACTTTATCCAAAGGGTGTCGCCGTGCATCTGGCATTCCTGCCTTTAACGGTTCAATTTTCTCTATGTCGACTGGTTGGATCTCGCACAACACCACCCTAGGGGAGATAACAGAGCCGACAAGTTGGAAATCTGAATTGGCAACTCGGCATCACCCCTCCCTTGCAATCTGAACAAAGCCGGTGCAATCTTAACACCAGGTGGCAAGGTAGATTTAGAACTCTTCTGAACCATCGCAAATGTATCACGATACGTTAAAGCCTTGTAAACAAACCCTTTAAGTGTCGTGGTGGTGTTTGGCGGTACGATTACCTTGGACTTCCCGTTGCCCTTCACCAGTCCCAATCTGCCTTTGTTTCTTTTATGTTCCTTATCCTGCAACAAAATACTTCTAAACGTTCAATACCAAGGCGTTTGCATCTTTGCTGACTGGAGAAAATTGGAGCCGACTTCCTGTCTGCAACAATCCATCACGGGACTAAGGAAATTAGTGCCCAATAAGACTGGTATGTTACTATTATATCTACTGTCGGGGACTACCAGGAACAAACACTGACTGGACTGTTCTGTATCTAACCCTCTGGTTTCTAACTGGACCTCTATATACCCAAGATAAGGTAAGTTTTCCCCATCAGCACATTCAATATGGATGAAATCGTCAAAAGGACTGATTTCATAAGAGGTCAAATACTATCTGTAGAAACTATGTGAAATGGTAGACACTGACGACCCTGTGTCTAGTAGTGCCTGGCTTGGTACCCCATTAACCAACATCGTAGCTTCATTAGATGGCCCAATCAATCCAGGAGGCAATCGCGGTTGATTACTACATGTATTTACGAGACTGCCGACAGAATTTGACCTAGGTGGAGGTGGTTCATTTCGGCATGGCAGTAGAGTCGTTTTTCTTGTTGCCGGTCATATGGCCCTCCATCTTCTCCAATCTAGTAGAGAGCTGACAGATCATCCCCTTTATTTCTGCGAGTTCCGATTTCTCGGGTTGTAATGGCAGGAACTGCATTCTTTTTAGCATTATACTCACCCTGACGTAGTGGGTGCTCCCTTTCGATGCATCTTACGGCATAACACAGTTTGTCGAAGCCGTCGATGGTATCAAGCATATGTCCTGAACGATCCTTCAACTCCGGTCGCAGACCAACTCAGAAACGATTTCATAAGAGATTATCATACTGTGTTGCTTCCACCAAACCCTGGCTCAGTGCCTTGCTAAGAAGACTTTCCAGACGGCAACCCCATGCAGTCGTGCTTTCATCTGTACCCTGATGTGTTCCATACAACTTTTCAAGATGATCATCTCCGAGTTCCACTTCACCGTAGACACTCTTCAATTTGGTTATCAGCCCAATATTGGAGGTCTCTGGTGACATCCGCATGATTGTACGGGCTGCATCCCCGCGTAGTGATGACCTGATTGCCTGATTAACTCTGTCTGATTTAAGATTAGCATGTTGACACAATCTTTCAGCCTGATAGTGCCACAGCTCAAAATCCTCTGATGGATCACCAGAGAAGAAAGGAAGTTTGGGCGGCTGCTTCAGGCTATTAGAACCATCACGCACAGAAACTGCCGCCCTCTCTACAGCGTTAGGTGTTCGGGCCTGCTTCAGTTCAGCTGAATTAGCCGCATCCGAATTCAGTCCCATCTTTCGGTATAATGCCATAAACTGCTGGATTTCATCTCCGGATAACTCATCCCCCATGGTTGAAGATTGGCATAATGGCGAGGATACCCAATACCCAAAGGTCAAGGGAGCATGTGAGAAGATATCGTAGACAACGACTTTGTAGGACAAGAGTGTAAAGAATTACAAACAGGGCCACTCAAAAGGATACTGAACATCAATGGGGAAACTTACAGATGTAAGTACATGCACACTTGAAGACTGGATCCCATATTCCCCCCACAGGCACCAAAACTTAGCAAGCGGGGTCCCTTAGACTTACCAAGCAGGGTTACCGACAAATCTGTTCCTCCTAGCAATGCAAGCTTTCATAAAAAAAATAGAGTTATAGTCAAAAGTTGAGAAAAAAAATTCTGAACACCATGGAAAAATGGCCCTCGCTGATGAGTCACCTTACCTGTACAATCATGCGAAGTGTGCTCCAGTTAAATGTGATTTAAATAACCAGTTTCTTTAAACTACGGGCTCAATAATGGACCTCATATATTATAAATATTCAACCGGAATCTAACGAGTCTTGCCCCTAAACATATAAATCACAGTTGTGTATACTAGTATAATTTAAAC
This sequence comes from Hanleya hanleyi, assembly GCA_036873755.1. Classification (NCBI taxonomy): domain Eukaryota; kingdom Metazoa; phylum Mollusca; class Polyplacophora; order Lepidopleurida; family Hanleyidae; genus Hanleya; species Hanleya hanleyi. The sequence goes on along the minus strand of JAVTVY010011727.1, from coordinate 34,511 downwards.
AATATAAGACTGTTGCAGCCACACACGCACATCCACACAGTCAGCTCAAATGTATGCAGTAGTCACAGATATACTATCACTTGGCTGCAGTTCTGAATAATTCAATTGATGGCTCACTTTTTGTAGACGATTTCAATATATCGTGTAGTGGGAAAAGTATACACAATATTGAGAGAATATTACAACCATTTCTCCAGAGCTAAGACAAATTGTATACACTTTTGCAGAAAATATTTCCAGCACGAAGATCCAGTACTTACTTTAGATGGAACTGAAATCAAAATGGTAAAAGAGGTCAAATTTCTAGGCATATTGTTTGATCAACGACTAACATTCAAATCACATATAAATTGCTTAAAAGCCAAATGCACGAAAGCTCTAGATTTGTTGAAAGTCGTTGCCAGCTATAAGTGGGGAGGAGATCAGCAAACTCTCCTTCATTTATATCGATCGCTTGTTCGTTCCAAACTCGATTATGGTTCTATTGTTTACAATGGTGCAAGCAAGTCAAACTTGGCAAAGCTAGATCCTATTCTCCATCAAGGACTAAGGCTTTGCCTCGGTGCGTTCAGAACATCACCCAAAGAATGCTTGTATGTGGAAGCGGATGAATTTCCTTTAGAACTTCGGAGAATTAAATTATCGCTGCAATATATCACAAAACTGCGTTCGAACCACTCAAATCCTGCATATAACTGTGTTTTCAACCCCGAGTACGCAGATTTATATTCGGAAAAACCCTCGATTATTCCACCTCTTGGAATCCGTATGAAACCACACCTTGTAGCAGCTGGTATTAAAGTTAGATTTTACCTAACGTGCTCTTGCCAACTCCACCATAGCAGTTAGCCACGCCAGAGGTAGATATTTCACTGACTAAATATAAAAAGGCAGACACGAGCCAGCTCGTGTATACACAAGAATTTGGTCTACTGAGAGAGGAATACAGTTCACATCAGGCTATTTATACAGGCGGTTCTAAAGATGGTGAGAGAGTAGCATGTGCTACTATTTTTAGTTCCAAAACTAAAACATATCGGCTGCCAGGTAAAAGTTCCATATTTACTGCAGAAGCAAAAGCTCTATTATCAGCTTTAGAAGGTATTGGATCCACTAGAAGGAAAAAATATGTCATATTCTCAGATTCACTGTCATGCCTTAAAGCAATTAAAAATGGAAATTCCACTCATCCCACCATCTTGGAAATTCTACAATTATATGACACCAGATTTGATCAACAGATAGATATTGTGTTTTGTTGGGTGCCTAGTCACGTGGACATCAAAGGCAACACTGAAGCTGATACATTGGCTAAGGCAGCTCTAGATGAAGAAGTTGACCCTGTTGGAATACCATACAGCGATTTCAGACCATCTATCTGCGCTTATGTAAGAAAGCTGTTTCAATCTTTATGGGATACTATGGATAATAACAAACTTCACGAGTTCAAAAAAACGGTTGGTTATACTCACCTGAACAGTCATAAACGTTTCGACCAGGCCATGATTAGACGATGTAGGATCGGTCACACACGATTTACTCATGAATATTTAGTAAAACAGGAGCCGATTCAAAGGTGTATACCTTGCCATGAAGATCTCGCGGTGAAACATATTCTCATAGACTGCATAGATTTTAAGACTGTAAGAGATACTTTTTATCGAGCGGCTACGCTGGAAGATCTTTTTAGCAGAGTGAAAGGGGATTGTATTTTAGGTTATTTGAGAGAGATTGGTTTGTTGTACAAATTTTAATGTTTGTACCTGTTTTAACGCATTAGTTTACCGAGTTTTTGAATTGATTACTTAGAATTTTGTTTGATCGTCACTATATAGCTGAAATATTGCTGAATGCGACGTTAAGCCTTAATTCTCTCTCTCTCTCTGCAATGTCATTGTGTGAACCCAATACCTCTGTGTGACCCCAGTGTCACTATGTGTGAACCCAATGTCATCGTGTGAACCCAATACCACTGTGTGACACCAGTCCCACTATGTGTGAACCCAATATCACTGTGTGAACCCAAGGTCAATATGTGTGAATGTCTAAACATAGAACGTGACATTCGTTGGTCAACATATGCGATATACTTTCATCTTGTTGTTATTGTTATTGTTGTCCTTGCTGAAACACATTTAGTATAACAATGAATGTCTAAACATAAAATGTGACTTCAGTTGGTAAACATATGCAATTATGAGGTCACCAACATAAGCCAATGTATTATATTATTTGTTCAATATCGATACACGTAAACAAGCTCCATACACGGGCATGCCAGTTCAATATCGGCACAGCTAGATATACAAACCAATATATATTAATGCTGATCACTTAAAGTCCAGTAATTCTTCGATAATGATATGTGCCAACACAATTGTAATCTTTATCATGTTAATATGTGGCCACAAATTCAGTATTCACAGGTACAAGTTCAGTATATGTATGTGTGTTCAAGTTCAGTAGTATACTAAACCGTCCACTGTAGATCCAACTGAAATACGGTATCAACAAAGTTCAATGTCACTATTAATGCATGCTGGTTAGTCCACGAATGTGGGTCCAAAACTGTACGATGCACTGATTATTCCGCACAAACTGGTTGTGCTGGAGCTAAGGGCTGGCTTTGGTTGTCCTTAGGCTGTCACCACTTGAATATAATCCGGATTTAGGACCGACTTTGGTAGTCCTTAGGCTGTCACCACTTGAATGTAGTCCTTAGGCTGTCACCACTTGAATGTAGCCCCACGTTGGGCGCCAATGTAACATCAAATTGCCTCTCATTCAGTAGTGGAAGTTGAAGAGGTACTTGTGTATAATGAGAGGGATCAATCGATCAACAAAACAATATAAAATCTATGTAGATAAAAATTACAGTGAATGCCTCTAAATAGTTCACAATTAACTCATACTTTGGCCATATATATCGGTGTCTTTATCACGTATCGGGTATATCACAGAAAAGAACAAACATTACTAAACATATAAAATTTACCGCATCTATATTCATCACCACGTTTATACCCAAATATATATATTCATCATCACATTACTTTATAGCGACATGTATATTCATACAAGACCCTCACCTCGTCTCTGGGACGCAGGCTTCCTAAATATAGACGAGTGCGGTACTGCCGTTCTTGGCCAAACCAAACCTACACATGAAAGATAACGCCAATCAAAACTATAGGTTTGAGTAACTCGTGAAATGGACCAATATGTCGAGACACTTGTCTCCACATATTGTGACTATTATAAATAAATTCCTTATTGGCATTTTCCACTGAATATAAAAGATTAATATTTAAGAGCTCTTTTTTTAAATATATATGTTATAATAGTGCTTATCAAATTATGGATTTCGGCATCTTTTAGTAAAGAGAAGTTCTCTACCCAGATTTTACGAAGTAATTGACCTGGTTTTCAGAAACATCAAACCACCCTTCTACATCAGCCGAGTCCCTAGGGCAATTAGTTCACATTTTAAGTACTGGAAAGCGTCTGAACTGAGATCTTGGCTATTCTATTCGGTGCCAATTTTGAATGGCATTTTGGATATAAATTACCTAGTGCATTTTTCTGCATTTGCTGAAGGCATTGCGTTGTTGTGCGGAGATTCCATCGCAGAAAACTCTATGCAGAGAAGTGAACTGCTAAAATACTTTGTATTGGTGTTTGCTGATTTGTATGGTGAAAGATACCTTACACTGAATGACCATGCATTATTACATTTACCCAGGAGTGTGAGGAAATTAGAACCTCTTTGGGTGTATTCATGTTTTGTGTTCGAAAATGCAAATCGTGTACTAACCAAATTTTATCACGGAACGCAGGATGTTGAACTCCAAATCACAGCATCTACGAACAAAGTACATATGTTACTATCTCTAACAGTAAGAATTACAAGCGTCTAGTCCGTCATTCATAATCCAGCCGTCGTCCATTAGAGAATATCCGCGTCCATAATCCAAAGACCTATTCCATTTCCATATAACAGTAATAGCACCAAATTCAAAAAGACAAAAGTATACATAAACATAGGCTTGTTTCCTGCAAGAGAGAAACGGTCAACAGTTTTCAATGATGCCGGCAAGACATCATGATGTTCCAAAATATCAAATCCGTATCGCTGATCAGTATTCTTAATCCATAATATTCGTTATAGAGTCGTCATCTAAGAATGATGTACCTCAGTCACGCTTTGATTGTGACTGTTCATATGAGTACCATGAGGATGTTGAAGTACATGGGCTCATACGGCCCCTACCCCGGGTTAAGCGGAATTAGACACATGTTACGAAACGTAGCCCCATAGGTCTTGCACGCTACGTTCGTATTTTGCTATCAGCATGCGATATGTATCGCCAAATTTGAGAAACTTTGAGTGGAGGCGCTTGGTGGAATAGCCCTGTTTTATAAGTTTCTGCAACAATGTTTTGTGACGTTGATTAAAATCGTCACATTTAACACAGGATCTAGCAAATGCTACTAAGCGAGATATGTATACGCCATATGCAGGTCCCACTGGAATATTACTGTCCAGAAAGGGATAGTTTACGATGTCGAAATTGTAATCATCTCTTTTGTCATAAAGTCGACGAGAGAGAATGCCCGCTTCATTTTTATAGAGATATAGATCTAAATATGATGTGCCTGTAGGGCTATCTGTAGTTTCCTTCAAATCCAGTGAAGGTGGATATATATCCTTCACTGCGTCATTTATATAGCGATTATCCACAGCGAGAAGATCGTCTATATAGCGTTTGGTGAATGAGAAGGAACGGGCTTTGAATGGATCGGTTTTGAAAGCGCCTGCATATAGTCATATTCATAAGAGAACAGATACAGGTCAGCCAACAGGGGTGCACAATTAGTACCCATTGGGATACCTATATGCTGCTGATATATTGTGTTGCCAAATTTCACATAGATATTTTTAATGAGAAATTCAAGCAACTCTATAAACAAAGAAACATCCCATGAATGATATCTCTTGTATGTAGTAGAGCTAAAGAATGCTTTATGGCTTCCGACATTAATATATCTACGATCAGTTTTCTTGAACACAGATACTATTAATGAACTTAGACGGTCAATAAGGTCCTGATGAGGGATTGTGGTATAGAGAGTCGAGAAACCCCATGTGGATACCTGTCTATACGGTATGTGACCTTTGGCATCAAGTTCTTCCGTAAGACATTTTGAGTTTTTCAATATCCACATACATTCAACGCCAGAGTTCTTGGAAATAGTGGCGCAATACCTTTCCCAAAATGTTTTTACCTCCTGAAGGGCCCTCGTCAATAGGGTTGAAAGAAGCTTGGTGGTGCAGCTTCTAGAACCAGCTATGAATCTAGCTTTGTATGGTGATTTATGCATTTTGGGAGTCCAGTATATTTTTGGTATGTCGCTATGATTGGTTGGAAGACAAATACTTCTTTCCTTGAGAAACTTTTTGTGATTGTTAAATAAATCTTCCAGAGTAAATGCAGTTTGGGAGTAAGTAGACGTATTTGATGAAGATATGTCTACACTCAATTCTTTAACCAGCACCTGGTAATAGTAATATTTACATATGAATATTATATTATTCGGAGCTTTGTCTGCTGGGACTATGACGAATTTACTCTGGAGATTTGCTAGAACTTCTTGCGAATTGCGGTTTCTCAGTACTTGTTTTGGTAGGGGAAGAGAACTTCTGTCAATATGGCGGATTGTTTCAACGACCTTGCTCTTGGTGAGGTCCAGCCAATCAGCGAGTACTGTAGGTTCAACTTTTTCTCGCTTAGACCAATCAATAACGTACTGTCTAATGCAGACAGGACTATCTTCTGGTCCGCCTTCAGATTTATTCTTCTTGGCTCTCTATATTTAGGTCCTTTCATCAGGAGTAATTTCAGATCCTTATCACTCACCACATCAAGGTCACCAGTCACAATATGTTTGCATGGTGTATAGATAAAGTTCGACAATTCACAATCACAACTATAGCCTCCTGACGTGTATAAGTTCCAGTCAAACTCCTGGACAGCATTGGAGTAATTGAATATTTTGGTGGCTATAGATTTAGTGTACTTATATGAAATGCAAGGCGGTTCTGTGAACTTAAAATAGTTTGGTACAGCGTTGCGTACCTCTGGATCATTCAGGATTCGAGGTAAATTAATGATGTCCAGTCCTTTATCGAAGTAGTTGAGTTTCAAGAAAAGCCGATCTTGAGATGTTTCGATTATGTTCACTGGACGATACAACCGAAAATACGCTATATCTTGACATACTTTACTGATTTTTGATGGTATTATATTTCCTGAAGACGCAGATTGCTGTATATCTCTGGCTATTTGATTTAAAGCTCGCAGAGGTAACGCATACAGAACTGTACGTAAGCTATGTATACTATTGGGTGCGCTAGTTAAACCCACTAAGTAATTTAAAGTGATATGATCGTGAATCATCGAACTATTAAACTTTCGCCAACCATGGCTGCGTTGTCTCCGTTGATGGGGTTTAAATAGTTGGGTAATGTTGGATATATTTGAACGGCGGTTGTAGCATTGCCGAACCCACTGACATTATCATTTAAACCAAACGGAAACACTGACCCAAGTTCTAGCATCCAGAATAATTCCCGCTCTCGGATTTTTCTCTCAAATCCAAAGGGGGAATCCTTAGTAGATGGATAGACGACGTCTATGATCTGAATACTAAAGTTATCCCAGCCATGGTCGGATCCAGAAAAATGCCTACCTATAAGCAATTGCTTTTTCCTAACGGATTTTCTGTGACCGTTCACCCTAAGATGGAGTCTTTGGGTGGTCTTGCCAACATACTGTTGACCACACTTCTTACAGGAAACTAAGTAAATACTGTTTGTAGTAGAACAACTAAGATCAACATACGAGTTAACAGAATATGAGTTACCAGTTAACGCGGAACTAAATGAAGCTGAAGAATAAAGAATATTCAAAATATGCTGATAAGCTATCTCGAAAACAATCCAAGCCCCAAAAGTCATAGATGTGGTACAAAAATGATGGGCAGAGGTTATTGCAAGCTCCTTCTAAAATCTACATTGGACAGCTTAAATGTTGTGGTTGAGCAGCAGCCAAACATGACCTACTTCAATAGGATGTTATTTCGGGGGCAGGTGTATCACTCTAAGGATTATACTCCAGTATAAGAGCGCATCTTTTCACTGTGAAGTATTTCTGTCCACAATGCAAACTTACCAAATTTGGTTCTGTGCTGTTTTTTTTGAGAACATTGTGGTAATCCTGTTCAGCATTTGGCTTTTATATCGCCTTTTAATGAAAGGTATGAATCAATCTTACACAGTAGAGATCAAGCGCCAAATGAATTTGGTGTGACTGTACCGCATATTCATGCAGTGGTGCCATCAAATGACGTCATTGTTCTGTCTATTGACCATATTCTTGGTATTTGTGTTCATATATCTATCAATGATGAAAATATGTGGATTTGTGAACCTCCAAATGTTACTGAAAATGATTAGGAGTATACAGATGGTCACGAGTGAGAATGGAGGTAAACAAGGTTGTTTTTACAGAATACGGTTAAGACTATGTTGATTGAGACCTCCGTGAAGCCAGTGTTGTAGTTGTTGCAAAAATGGCATTATTCCCCATCAGTAAACCAAATTCCCAGAAGAAAGTTTGAACAAAGCTTGAATGCCAGCAAATTAGGTATGTTACTGTATTGCAACCGAATTCCACAAAATTGACGTGGAAAATTTTAAATGTGCAATATACGTTATCTGTATTGCTCCCCATAGTAATATATTGTGTCATTTATAAATAATTTCAGTCCTCACTGCACCGATAAATTTGAGCTATTCCTGCACTGTGAAATACCAGTTTGAAAATAGTGGCTTCGTATGAGAATCGATGTCACGACTCGATATTCCACCACGAGTCTACCAACTGATTTACCAAGTTCAGCTAGGAGCAGCTTGCTTATTCCATCCATTTCACAAGTTCACTGCTAAGGGGCCATTCAAGTATTACGTACACAGCAATGGGGTGGGGTGAGGTCTAAAAATCAGGATTTTCTCCTATGTACGCTGGGTTAAATTTTGCGTATGGGATATGGGGTAAAAAAAATCCAATTTTTTGCGTATGTAATACTTGAATGGCCCCTAATTATGACTGAATTATACGTCAAAACACTATCTTCAAATTCATACAATAAAATAAAAATAAATTATTTTATTTGAAGCCAGTTCGGTACAAGTAAAACAAATTCTAGCTCCCGGAGAGCTATTTTCACGAACTATAGTGCAAGAGCGCCAAGTGCAAATAATCCTAAAAATATGTAAATAAACATCAAGACGTACCCATTAAGACATACGTGTACATACCTCTGCACAAACATACCCACACTTCCACCCCCACATGTACATCTTGGAATTTATCAAAACACACACCTGTTATAATGTTTATCGTGGACTAGGCAGCCAAGTAGGTAGAGCAAGTTGGACTGTCCCGAGTCCTGAGCCAGTATTTTCTTAACTCAAATATATAATATGTAAAAAACCTTGCTCATATTAAATGTTTTCTAGCCAATTTCTGTATAATGGGGTTACCATTTTGTTTGTATACAATGTATAAAATACACTGTTCTCTTGTAGGATATGAAGATGTCATTGACAAACTACAAACTTCTGAAATAGCAATGAAATTGAATTTAAAAAATTGTCTAATTCAATAACCTGTTGTTCCGTACATCATAACTTACTCGTAGGGGCCATTCAAGTATTACATACGCAAAGAAAAGGATTTTTGTTACCCCCGCGCAAAATTTAACCCAGCGTACGTAGGAAAAAATTCTGATTTTTAGACCCCCCACAGGAACGTGCTTGTAGTTGCAGTTTCACGTAGAAAATGGGTTTGCAGCTTATCATCCCAGTGATGAACTGAGAGCCTCTAAAACGAATGATTTGGATTCAGTGTCCATGTCTGCGATGTTAAATTTCTCATAGATGAGAAGAAAGCTCAGTGCTGTGTACATATTTAGAGAAAAATATTACTCGCGTAATAATATTGCTAAAAAAAAGTTGTGGTGACATTATTGCCAGAAAAGGGTTGTGGCAATATTATTGCCAGAAAAAGGTCTGTGGCGATTAAAATTGTTGATGCAAATGTCACCAGAACTTGTCACCGCTAGTGGTGACAAAAAATCTTAACACTGTTGGTCTTTCTGGCAGTCAAATTGCGTTGCAGCAATATTGCTGCGATATTGCAGCAACATTTTAATTTTGATAAGGGAATAAAGGGCTTGTGTGCTTCAGAAAGTTCTTGTTCTTGACCTCGGCTAGTGACGGACTTCCTTTAAAATGTAAACCGATGGGTCGGTTACGCACCAACTTCGCTGCGTAACCGATCGGTTACGTGAAAGGTTACGTAAATTTAATATACATTACCATTTGCTCAAGAAGACGAACAATATACGAGAAAAAGATAACTGCCTACCAGGCTGACGTAATGCCGCTGCTCTCTCTTGCCCCGGTAATAGCGGCAAATTCAAACTGCTTTGGCACGGAAGTAGTATATATAGAGCAGCTCAGGGGTAGTTGGTGGAGCAGATCCATCATTTTGTCAGCGTATGGATAAATCGATATTGTAGTACAGAAATTTTTTTTTTTGCCGTGGTGTGGATGAATCGATATCGCTGTATAGGGTATGTATAGCGGAAGTGACGTGGCGGAAGTGACGTTTTGCGTTGTCATGTTGATGACGTAATAAAAAGTATAATGCGTTACCGCGGTGACGAAGTTTATAGGGTTGCCGTGGTATTTATTGTATTCTTTCCAACGACATTTCGCGTTATGATGAAGGCTCTTCGACAACAACCATACAACTGGTAATACATCGTATAAATAAAGATCTATCTATATAAATTAACAACGGAACGATAGTGTGAAATACAACGAATTACATTTTATTTTTCATAGAGTGAACATTTTTAATATTGGTACACCAGGGAGTTACCCAGTCTTGGCTCTAATTTTATGAACTGATTTACTTTTCGTTTCAAATTGAATATCCACGAATGAGTTTTTTTCTGTTGCTCTAGCCACTTCTGATATTTGGATCCCAAAAGTTCGCAGGGCTTTACTTTGAGAGTAGTTCCACCGTATCCGCCCATTCATTCAGTACTAGGCGATCGTCCAACTTAGACAAAGCATCTGTGAAATAGTCAGTTATTCGTTCAGCAATCGTCATCTCAGTACATATATGTTTACTCGGCACGTCCAGGATACACCCCCAACAATTGGCTTGTACGAGTTTCCGTATCATTCCCGCAATAGCTTTAGCATAGGCCAGTGTTAAAAGATGGTTCATTTCGATAAACTCAGTCGAATGTGTGGCGGGGGACAATAATGATGCTAACGTTCCATTTGCGGTTTCCCACAGCGCATCTACGAAGGCTCGGAATGCATTCGGACCTCGTCTAGGAAGTTGAAATAGTACATTACGGGCACAGTCTCTTCTGGGTTTCACAGCGATAACATCTTCGTACATAATTTTGGTAAGTATCTGTTTCGTATGAAGCCGAAGACACACTTCTTCTACATTCTGCATTTCATTGAGTAAATTCACGTGGTTACACCGGAGGGTTTCTCGATCTCCGTGCTCCATACTGGAAATCTGCCTGTTATTGTTGGAAGCGGTGTTAAATTCTATTCACTCACTGCTACCGAAGTTTGTGAAAACACCCCTCTGATGTTATAATATATAGTTTATGGCGAGATCGATTATCGACGTGCGGGGTGAGCTGTTCTATTGAAATTCCATCCAGCGCTATCGATTGTATAAAGGTGTTGCGAATACACGACAGGGGGCGCTTAGTCTTTTTTTTTGTAATATTTATTGAATAATAACAGCTGGTATTAGTCGAAGTGGTTAATTAAGTCACGTACAAGAGATCTCTAGGCTGAACTTTTTTCACCTACGTTTAGCACCTTACGTGTACGACAAAGTATTATATATATTTCTGCCGTTACTTTCTCAGTTACAAAACGATTTAGTGAAGCAGACATTAATTCGTGAACTATGGCATCGTTTATGTGTGATCGTTGTGGGAGCTTTTTCGCGAGTGAGGTGACGTTACAGCGACACATACTGAAGGTAAACTGTCGCGAACCGGAGGAGAATGCGTCGGGAGACGATCTCAAGTGTGGTCAGTGTGATAAAGTCTTTTCCAGAACGAATAATTTGAAACGTCATATCGAGGATATCCACTCCAAGAAGGGGAAAGGTTTCAAATGCGACAAATGTATGAAAACCTACTCAAGACGGGAGGGTCTACGTAAGCATCGACAGAAAAAACATCCCGAAGCAGTAGAAAGGTCCATTCAAGCCGCTGACCAACCATCCTGTAGCAATGATAACAGTGAGGCTTCCCCGGCGAAGAAATGAAAAATTCGTGTAAGTATAACTATTTTTATAACTACAATCGGTATTATTATTATTATTATCTCGAGTAATTTGTGATGTCCCCATTCTGATAATGTTAGAATAGACACTTACCATCTCCTTTTTTTTTCTTTTTCGACGGCAGGCTTCCCCTGAAGAGAGGAAAAAAAAGACCACTACAGAGAGTACAAATTTCCCGGAAGATTCACAACTTCTACCCAGTAATATTACCCCGCAAGACCCGGTTATGGCTCGCGTGTACCGTGAGAACTGGACACATATTCGTCATAACTTTTCCCAGAACAATCGTATACAGAACACATACAATTTTACACTGAATGGGGACAATTCTCTGCGCACCTCCGCGGAAACTGTATTCAACGAGCAATCTGTCGCGTTTAAGGTGAACGTTACTTTTGGGTATGTCCTCAGAAATGTCGAGACGGGGGAGTTGCGTTATTTTTACGCTAGTAACAACGGCAGGGCATTCGACAGGCCTGACGTTGTGCGTGACAGGAATAGCATGGACATATTTTCTGGTAATTTAGAATCTTTAGATGTGCTTGAGTTTGCCAGGCAATTACGTCCCAATTCAAAATGGGTTGTGGAATTGATAACAAACATCACCTTCTACGTGAACCCAATTCCTTCCATTTTACTGGGTCGCGGAGTAAATTTACCCGAGATTGTAACGACTAGTCAGGGGTGTTACTCGCTTCAAGCAGCTAAGAAAATGGGAAAGTATGGGGCCTATGATGACAACAAGTGCCTGTTCAGATGTCTGGCCATTCATCTCGGTAACGCTAATCCTAAAGAGTGTGAAAGGCTGGCGAATGCATACTTTCAAAAATATCTCGAGACATTCGAAATTGAGGAAAAGCACTTTCGAGGCGTACCGTTAAGTCGTTTGTTGGAGGTGGAGAGGCTGTTTAAAGTCAACATAGTGTTGTATTCTCTAGTGAAAGATTGGGGACAAGTTTCTGAGGAATCGGACGATGAAAATATCGAGCCTGAAGTGGAGGAGAGAGATGTAGCCCAACTCGTTAGAAGATCCCCGTGTAGATTTGACACCACTATGTACGCTAACATTTTTCAAAACCATTTAAGTTATATATTTGATTTGACGAAATACTCTACTTACTTCGGATGCTCGAAGTGTTCGCAAACTTTTAAACGTTCATTCAACCTCCATAGACACGAGCGTATATGTGATGTTAACACGAAACTCAAGTTCCCCGGTGGTGTATTTCGTAATCCTCCAACCATTTTCGAATTGTTGGAAGACGAGGGTATACATGTGTCGGAAAACGATAGATATTTCCCCTACCGCGCATGCTACGATTTCGAAGCATATCTACAGCGCATACCGGAAGGTAGTGGTGCTATGGGTACCAGTACGACTCGCATTTCGAAACACGTCCCCATGAGTGTGTCCGTAAACTCTAACGTGGAGAATTATTCCTCCCCTCACTGTTTTATTTCTAGCGGGGACCCGAATGTGTTGATAACTGATATGATGAATTATCTTAACGATATTAGTGCAAAGGCATTTGATCTGTTGGTTGAGAAATTTTCTTTTGTTCTCGATGAGCTTGATGCGAGAATTATGCTTTGGTTGGATGCTAAAGAACAAAACATGGGTGAGAAGCAAAAACAGTATTTAATGAACCTGGGTGATAGGTTTGTGCAGTACCTTGGGGAGCTCCCTGTTTTGGGTTTTAATTCGGGTCGGTATGATTTGAATTTGGCCAGAACGTACATTTACAAATTTATTGCGAAGAATGAGACGGTGAAATTACATATTAAGAAGAATAACACCCATATGGCCCTTGCTACCCAGAAATTGAAATTTCTCGATATCAGGAATTATTTAGCCCCTAATGTAAGCTATGCTAAATGGATCAAAGCGTACGACTGTTCTGTAGAAAAGGGCATATTTTGTTACGAATATGTAGATTCTCTAGATAAATTACAGGAGACTGCTCTGCCACCGGCAGAGGCTTTTTACGACGCTTTACATGACAGAGCTATTTCTCCTGAAGATTACGCTCATCTGCGACTTGTTTGGCGCGAAAATGGAATGCAAACTCTGGCCGATTTACTCGAACACTACAACAATTTAGATGTTTTACCATTTCTTGAGGCTGTAGACAAAATGTTTGATTTTTACCAAGCTAGAGGGGTTGATATGTTCAAGCAGGCAATATCCGTTTCCGGTGTGACTCAAATTTATTTGTACAAGAACACCGACAGCTATTTTTCTTTGATTTCCGAGAAAGATAAAGATATGTACACGACATTTAAAAAAAACGTGACGGGTGGTCCTTCCATAATATTTTGTAGATATCAGGAAAAGGACAAAACAACTATCAGGGGTGGCGCGATTTGTAAAAAAGTTGTAGGTTATGATGCTAACGCCTTATATTTACACGCGATGATGCAGGAAATGCCCACTGGTTCGTACAGGAGACGTCGGGCCGGGCTGAAGATGGTTTCTCACTAAAAGAGTGTTATTGGAAATTAAGTATCATCTGGTTAGAGTGGGAGGCAAAGTGTTTGGGTGTGCCTATTCGTCACATGACCAATAATACGGAGAAAAGGGTGGGAGATCGACAGCTTCCGGTTGACGGTTTTGCTATCGTAGACGGACAAAAGACTGTGTTTCAGTTTCAAGGATGTTATTGGCACGGACACAACTGTGACTTTGTACGAAAAACGGACGGTTCATTTCGTTTTAATGATAAGCGATGCACTACCCGGGAAGAGTTACATAACAAAACCCTGAAAAACAGGAAATACATAGAAAGTCAGGGATATAAGTATGTTGAGAAATGGAAATGCGATTTCAGAAATAGTATCAAGACGGATTCAGAATTAGGCATATTCTGTCAAAACTTCCGGCGACCGCTCGACAAATTTACCAAATTGACCGAAGCCCAAATTATTAAGGCCGTTGTTAGCGGTGATTTATACGGATTCCTTGAGTGCGACATAGTCGTACCGGACGATCTCAAGGAAACATTCGTCGATTTTCCTCCCATTTTCAAAAATGTTTCTATTTCCCGTGAGGATATAGGGCCGTACATGAAGGCTTTCGCTGAAGAGCACGGCATCATGAAACAACCGCGACGGTCTCTAATCAGTAGCTTGTTCGGTGAGAAACTATTACTGGGAACACCGCTGCTAAAGTGGTATCTTTCTCACGGGCTAATAGTGACCAAAATTTACCAGATCATCGAATACATCCCCAAGGCGTGTTTCGAACAATTTGGTGAAGAGGTGACTGCGGCCAGGCGTCATGGGGACACAGATCCCGATAAAAAAATCCTCGGAGATTCGAGTAAATTGATGGGCAATTGTTGCTACGGAAGAAGCCTGATGAACCAGGAACGACATCGAAAGATCACCGTGTGTGGGGAGAAGAAAGCTCAAAGTCTCATCAATAATAGACACTATCGAAGCGTCGATGTCGTAGACGATGAAACTTTCGAAATCCAGTCTAGCATGCACACTATCAAACTAGATCAACCCGCTCAGATAGGAATAATGGTATATCAATACGCGAAGCTGCGCGTGCTCGCGTTTTATTACGATTTTTTGTGTAGATATTTTGACAAAGCTCATTGGGTATTGTGCGAAATGGATACAGATTCTTTTTATTTGGCGCTCGCAGGTGAATCTCTCGAAAGTTTAGTTAAACCCGAACTATTGGAAGAATTCAGTCGGGTCAAGAATTTATGGCTCCCCCGAGATGACACTCCTGAAAACGCTCTTTACGATATGAGACAACCCGTGTTGTTCAAAATCGAGTGGAAAGGAGCCGGAATAGTGGCTTTGTGCTCCAAGTCGTATTACTGCTTCGGGGATGATAGTGATAAATTCAGTTGTAAAGGCGTTGGGTGCGATCCTAGCTTTATCAACAAGGAAACGTATCTTTCGGTGATAAGAACTGGAAAAACTGGGGTTGGTATGAACAAGGGAATTCGCATGTTCAATGGGGAGATGTGCACGTACACACAAATTAAGGATGCATTTTCATACTTTTACGGGAAAAGAAAAGTTCTTAATGATGGTGTATCTACCACTTGTTTGGATCTTTGACTATCCGTATTCCTATACCGTTTTATGTTTACTTTTTATCTGGTAAAGAAGCTGTAAAATATATTGTTTATATTCCGATGTATATATATATATTGTTTTGTTCTCAAACATGGGCTTATATTGTACGGAAGCGAACTTTTTTATCTGCTTACGTGAACATAAAGGTGATGTATTTATAAAACTGTACAAGTGCGTGTTCGTATATCATTCATCATTATGACTTTAGAACTGTTACATCCGTTTACTTGCATCGTTAGTGGATCGACGGGTTCGGGTAAATCAGTTATGACCAAGCGGTTAATAATTGAAAATATGATAAAACCTATGCCGGAGCGTATTTTATGGTGTTTCGAAGAAGATCAACCTCTCTATCACGAGGTGAAAAGTGCACGACCTGATGTTCAATTTGTCAGAGGTTTTTCGCGAGAGTTATACGAAACGCTGACTGGTGAAGAGCGTGTTTTACTCGTACTCGATGATCAAATGCGTGAAATGGGTTCGAACAGTCAACTCGCCGATATATTTACAAAAGGTTCTCATCACAGAAATGTGTCGGTGATATTTATTTTACAGAATTTATTCCCGAAGGGAAAAGAGTGTCGAACAATAAGTTTGAACGCTCACTATATCGTTTTATTCAAAAACCCTAGATCAATGGATCAAATCACGTGTTTGGCCAAGCAGATGAATCGGACGAAAGTTATCAAAGAAGCGTTTTCAGATGCTACAAAACGACCATATAGTTATTTATTTATAGATTTAAAACCGGAAACACCCGAAGAATACCGACTCCGTACGAATATATTCCCCGGTGAAAGACATATAGTATATATCGATAGATATAAGACGTCTGGTCTAGTCACCGGCATCAGCGAGGGATAGACCGCTCGGTATGAACGCGCGTCTTTCATGATATGGATAAATGGGTCAAAACAATATTGTTATTGAAGGGCCTTGCCCTGGTATTTATCGTTACCGTTTTTGTACTTTGTGCAGTAAATTTGAGTCTACAGACAAAAGTCTGCCTCCAGGCAAATACACCCCAAGACTCAATTCCTTCAATAGCTAATAGAAGTGTAACGATTTTACCGCCCATACCCGCTGCGACGAATAACAGTATATGCATGTTTATGCAGCAGATACCCGTTGATAAACGATTAAGGGTTACTGTCTGTTTATATAATAAACGTGTGCGTGTTGATATTAGACAGTTTATTAACAACAGCTCAACCATATTAGGTGTGTGGTTGAGTATTTCACAGTGGCACCTGCTGTTACTAGGCGTGTCTGCGGTAAATAACTATTGAAACGGCTAGGCGATATATGTCGGAGTAGGTCGAAATTTTAGACCAGTATGTCGAGTCTTGTAAAGAAGTATAGACCGCATCTTCAGATTTTAACCACTTGTACACCGAAACACCGGCGGGCTATATTACAGACGGCGCCTGACCAGCTGATTAAAGCGATATGCGAATGTTGCTACAACGCGATACGAGGAAATATACCACTTTCTCAGTTGCAGAAGTCTCGGCTTAAAAAGAGTAAAACGTTTATAAAACGACTGGTAGATAAGAAACATTCCATAAAAAATAAAAGGCGACTTTTACTGCAAAGAGGAGGATTCCTAGGGGCTTTACTAACACCCGTATTACAGGTTTTAGGGAGTTTGTTCGGTTAAAATATGGAACATACACAGAAATTTATCTTAATCAGTGAACATGAGTTCGAAAGATTAAGGCAAAAGCGGCGTAACACCAATCCGAGGGAAGCGGTTGCTGAACAGCTGGAAAATTCCATGGAAAAGATATTAAACAGAGGAGATGTCGACTCGGATACAAAAATGAAACTTTATTCCCAACAACAGCGAAGGTATCTGAATATTGTCAAACCTGACTCTAAATATACACCCTTGCCATGAAGATCTGACGGTGAGACATATTCTCCTGGACTGCATAGATTTTAAAACTGTAAGAGATACTTTTTATCGAGCAGATACGCTGGAAGATCTTTTTAGCAGAGTGAAAGAAGATTGTATTTTAGTTTGTTTGAGAGAGATTGGTTTGTTGTACAAATTTTAATGTTTGTACCTGTTTTAACGCATTAGTTTACCGAGTTTTTGAATTGATTGCTTAGAATTTTGTTTGATCGTCGCTATATAGCTGAAATATTGCTGAATGCGACGTTAAACCCTAATTCTCTCTCTCTCTCTCTCTCTAAATATACACCCAAATCTCGCCCCGGAAATTTAACTATGGAGGATATGATATTACTGCACGCACCCGTTAACGCGAGGCGTAAAGCCGAGACTTTATTGAATATGTTGAAACAACACCCAGATCGAATAAGTTGGGATACGCGTGGAAAGATAAGTATAGACGGGGAACGTATAGAGAACAGCAATATTGTGGACATTATTTCCGACTTGATGGTTTCCAGAAAGCAATTTAACCCCGCGGGATGGGAGCGTTTTTCTCGGGTACTCAGCGAAATTAATATCCCACTGAGCCTTATACCGAATATAAAACGTCATTATGGCGGACCTTTGTCATCACCACGTGCTCAATTCACCCCCAGCGATGTCGATAGCCTTTATAAAACACCAGCAGGGCGATCGAATAAACAGGCGTTACTCCCCTGGACAGATCCAAAGAATATTGACGATTCACCGAGACGAATGGTCACCCGCAGTCAAAAACCTACATGGCTCTCGTACTGAATCAATATTCCATTAATCAACAACAACTGTTTTATTAGTATAAGTAATAAAGAATAACAATACGCAATTTTAAAATAACGTGTGGTTGGTTTTGTTTATTTCATTCCCACTATTATATCACTACATATTCATGAACGTGCTATTAAGGAAGCCCAGATCTACTACCGGTAATTGCATGTTATATCGATAGTTGACGAATTCGTTTACCGTTACATAAATCAAATATTTATCATTGGAAAAAGAATTCATAATATCGCTGAAAGAATATCCAGAAGCGCGCTTTATTAAGAAATATATCGCGTATTGTCCACAGACAGTCGAGACTGAGCTTTGTAGTTGTTTCGTGGAGTAATTACACTCTAAACTTAAACCGTAGATATCTGGGCGTAGACCGTAACTGTCCATGAAATCTGTTTTTCCAGCGTTCTCGAAATATAAACTACACCAATGAATACCTTGGCCGCGGCTATTGTCTATATTTATTATCATGCAACCCGGATAAGAGTTTACGGATGTAGGAATTTCGTCTATGGCATACACCCCCACCGTGTAAGAACTGAAGACCGGATCACTCCTCATAATATCCCACAATTCCTGCGTGTTCATGTTCAGTAATCTATGATAACGTTACGGCGTTTGGTGATTTCTATTATATTATCAAATTCCGCGAATATCACCAAATCCAAAGTTCTCTCCGTGGCTCTGTCAAAATGTAGCTCTATGCGTAAATTCCCACTCTTCGTTAATGACCAGACATTATCACAATCATCCGCGCTGAGTTGAAAGCCCCACAAACTGTATCCTCTATGGTAATCTGCCCTACTGATTCCATTGCCTGCGTTTCGGTATAATAAATTTGATCCGGTAAAGAGAGAACTGTAACTTCGTATGCACTGCACACCTTCGTCCACGTTGAATTACAACACATATAAGGGAAGTGGGAAGAGGTGCCGACATACTGACTGCGTCACATGACTTCACAGAATAGTCCTCTGGTTAACCTATTCTAAAGCACATACCAAGAATCTAACAATTCGTGATATGTGTTGTATCTCAGGTACGCTTTTATTGTACCTGTTCATGTGGCAACTTGGATGATATGACCACACGGCCCTAGCACAGGCATAAGCGGTATTAGATACAAATCTAGAGAGCTATGATGGAAACGCTCTGACAACTCGTATACTGGTAATTGGTGAGCTGTTTCGCTGTGACAACTCGTACATTGGAGATTGGTGAGCTGTTTCGTCGTCAGATGTAAATGACGGCATTTAGCACAAAAGACTAGTCTGTAAGGCCCGATGTCGACCCAGCATCAACTTCCCACAAGTGCCAACATATATCAAAGACCCAACATATATCAAAGGGGTATAGGGCCTTATAGGACGTTGTTCCCCATCCACGTATACGGCGACAAATGAGACGAAGTTGTGCTTGAAATTGTAAGGCGAAAGCTTGTACGATCCGGCCATCGCGGAATTGTCGACAAAACACAGAAACATTTTCCTCGACATTTGCCCGAGAAAAACGTTGTCTAAGCTGGAGGACCTCACACCTCGTTGTAACGTTAACGTTTTCATGGATATTCGTTTTACCGGATACAAGGCGTTCGATTTATCAAGCGCTCGTTCATGTGCCAGCTGAACAGCCGGACTTACTTTCACTTTACGTACAAAAAGAGATGCCTGCATGATCTCAAACTTGTACCCATCATCTGTGGGCCTCATTAAGGTAAAAGCATCTTTTTGTCTCACAAATTTGAACTTTATATCCACGCCCGGAATCAAAAGTTTATCTTGACAGATAATATCCGCGTGAATTTTACCTAACAGATCGAAGACCCGACTTTTTATAGTCGGACCTGTTCTTGAAGCTAAACCGAGGTTAGGGTTGGTCGCATAAGGGTCGGTTACGTCCATCTCCCGCTTGTGTCTCTGTAGAAAAGTCCGGCAGTCAATTGGGATTCTTTAGCTTCCGGTGAAAAAGACAGAAGCGTTTGTATATAAGCGCGGTGGCTGTAGACATTGTCCGCCGCGCTGATGACTGTGTCGTTCAAAGTAACCTGAACTTGACTAAATAGTGAAGCTATGGGGTAATTTACAGGTCCTACCTTAGCATCATCCGCCAAATCGCTGCCATCTTCATTCGTGATTCTACACTTCAAATATAACTGCGTCTGCGCTAAATCCACATAGAGATTTCCACTCTCCTTGATTACAAATTCGAGGCTAGCTCCATGAAATATTACAGCTAACGGTTGATATTCTACGAAATAAGATTGATCGATAGAGGTTTGTGTATTATTAACAGCAAAAATGTCAAGATCAGACTGTGAACATTCGTGAGATTTTTCGTGAAGTAAGGCCATGCTTAAAACGCGTCGGAAACCAATGCACGTCCGCGTCGTTGTTTGACTTTTCGGCGAAATGGCCGACTCTGACGTCTAGTTCGCTTTATACCCGCATTTCCAACGATATTCTTAAATATTTCACCCGTCACCGCTTTCCCGCGTCGAGAAAGTGTTGTTTTCAGATCTCCTCCGTTTAAAAGATCCCCCGCCATGCCGACTAAATTCCGTTTAGCAATCGGCGCAATAGTTTTAAGACCTCTCTTTAATAAAGGAGTAGCCACCTTCACCAAACTTGAAAAAATATTTCCCAGACCTCCCCCGTATTGCATAGCGGCGCCATGGAATACGGGTAATGCGCCGCCTGCTTGCTGCCTGTAATAATCGCAATACAAATTTTCGTCACATCGATACGGAACCCTCATGCATCAAAGTCGTTTTCTCCTAAAGTGTAGTGTACAGATGACCTTCCCACTCTCGAAATGAATAGGTTTTCCTGTATCACGACAAATATACACCTCGATGGAGTGAAAATTTGTCTTTTGCAGTGGTATGTAATAGGGGCTGACAAATACTTCGGAGACGACACCGCCATCACGCTTCTTTACCGGAATCGTACGCAGTAGCTGCACCTGACTGTCACCTACGATCTGAGGTTGAATGATGTCGCAATATACGAAGAGACTGCTTAGCCCCATTGATAAATCCATTCGTTTTGGACTGGTTGAAGTTTTATCCACAACCACAGATTCTGTATAACCCAAAGCCCAAACAAGTGGCGGTGTTAAAAATAAACTGGCCTTATTTCTTATTTCAATATGCGTTCGCCTTAAGTCTTTCTGTAAAGTAAACTGAATGCTGGGTATATAGTCTATAGCCGAGTTTACAGCCTCGATTAAATCCGATTCCTTTTCATAAAAACCCGGTGTTACAATCGCCTTTTGGCTTATTCCATTGCTCTGACTATAGTAAAACACATTTTCCCCTTCTTCGATATTGTACCAATTCGTCGGGAATTGAATTTCACACAACGCGACCTCCCACGAAGAATCAAGATTCAGAGCCTGTAATAAGTGGGTCTTAAAGCTTTGTGGTTTATTATCCGGGTAAGTCTGCATACTCGCATTACTCGGAAGGGAAACGTAGAAATGGCTCATGATGGTTAGCGCGCTTTAAACGCTCTTGATATCACCCTCGTCAACCCAGGAGTTAAACTCTTCGTAGTAGTTTTTCCACTTCACCAGAAACTGTTTTTTACCAGACCGCTTTCTCGTTTTTAATACCTTTTCAACCAAATAGAAGTCGTCTTTGCCTTTGTGGATTCGTAATAATTCTTCCCCATAAAATGTGCCCGCTATGATTTCACCGCGGTAATCTCTCAACCTGTATACCGGCGGGATTCTGGGTATGCGTTCAACGACAGTAAATATCTCATAAGTCCAGTTCGGCAAATAACCCTTTTCGAATCTCAACTTATTTTTACTGATTCGAACTTCGTTACCGACCTGGAATTTATACTTTATACCTCCGCGAGGAAAGGCGTCCTTGTAAAGAATATCCCACACTTCGTATTCGTTGCTAGGAGACACGTCAACGGGTGCTCGTTTGATACTCCTGTGAAACGCGTGGTTGTACGAATATACCAAGTCTTGTAAGACGTCAACAAACCGCTTCGTGTTAAAAGCTGTAAGATATTTGAAAATTAACCCCTTATACGTCCTTATGAACCGCTCGGCTATCGTAGCGTGCCCGGTATTATACGTTGTATAAAACTTAATCCCATTATCCTTCAACAATTTCTGAAAATGTCTGTTTTTAAACTCAACTCCATCGTCGGTATGGAGTGCCTTCGGTTTAACCCCTTCCCTAAGAATACCATCAAACGCGGCCGTTACTTCTGGCCCAGATTTATTTGATAACGGCCGTATCCAGGCGAATATGGAAAATGCATCAATGCATGCGAGTAAAAACGTGCAGTTATCGTTTTCTTTGCTGAATAAAGATACATCCATTAAATCAGCCTCCCACAAGGCGGATGGACGGCTCACAATAACCCGGTTTTTGTGGAAGCGTCTTCTTATCTGTCTATGAAGGGTATATGTATCAACACCGCGCAACCATTTCTCTACCCTCGACCTGGTCACGTGATATCCCGCCTTTTTAGCGGCACGGTACAGGCTATCGACACTTCGGAAACTCGCGGGGTGACGTGGGTCGTTATACAGTTTTTCCAAGAATCCCTCCATGATCTTAACTAAGGTAAATGATGTGAACTAAGGCAAAATTTCAAATCTTTGACACGTTTTTATATATATATACATCACAATATGATGTTTTAGCAAAAAATGATTTTAAACATTTTATACACACACATTTATATACACATTTGTTCTAATTTTTTTTTTCAGTGATACGAAATACGCGATCAAGTATATGAAAGTTCAAATTTTAAGTCCATATGTTATTCGTTCGTCTCTACAATCCACACACTGCATTTCGTCCTCTTGGTTCTGGTGAAAGATAGGACACGGTAGACGGGTCCACCGTTGTCGTTCTCCAGGTTATCGCTGGGTAGATCCGATGTAGAACCTCTGGTGTAGAAGGCCTCGGCGGGTGGTGGGCATGAGAGGGGCGCATCAAAATCCTCGGGGGTGAGGCAGCTCTCCACCGCCATCATGCTCTGCTCGATCGCGGGTATCAGCGTCTTTAAATTTGCCCACGCACTCTCGTTGAGTGCGTATCCGTTTTTCCCGGCCCGGAGCTCCCTGGTTGTTCCGCTCCTGTACCATTCACGCACGTGAACGAACCATTTGTTGTTAAATTTTGAGGCACTCAAGTATATACTCCCCTCAAGACGGAATGGTGTCTCCACAGGCTCTTGAAAGAATAAAATTCGTTCCACCCTGGGAAGAAATTGTTTGAAGGTGAACCAACCATCTCGTGTTAGGGTCAGGGCTACACCGACTTCCTTCATGAGCGACCCCTGGCGGTGACAGTGTGTGAAGGTCACTCTTGGAACATTGGCCACACCGCTCACTTTCACGTAAATATCGTTGATCACTTGATACATGGTAACGGTTTTACTGTCTGGTGGATAAACTCGTCCTCGATCGTAGAATGTGAAATGGTATCGTGTTTGACTGTCGACCGAGTTTTATACACTAACACACAATTGGTCAGCTGTTACAGGAAACGTGTATAGTGGAAACGTGTATACAGGTTATGGTAACAGGTGGAAATGACGATAATCATAGGTAAGGCGATCGATTAATCAGACCGAAATACGTGTGTATGGAATTCAAACAATGCTTTAAACGTGACCAGCCACTCTCGGAAAAAGATATATTACACGTAGATAATTTTTCATCAACCACTTCATCCACTTGTTTTAACCAATGCCCTATCCGAACCCGGGATTCACCCCCAATAAATTCCGTCAAAATATATATCCCATCCTCGATTAGAAGCGGTTGTTTGAGAGGAATCTTAGTTATAAGAGAATCTTCGATATACGGTAACCACAGACGAAAAGCTTTCCAACCACTTTCACTGAAAGTGAGGTCGGGTAAGCAACGTTTACACTTACCATTAACCCTCTTATATTTTATGAATTTGAACAGTAAGTCACGACCGTATAAAACGGTGGCGTACACTCCGTAACACAAGAAAAACATGATGACGGTTATTCAGTTGAACGAGAAATCATTTATATATTTGAAATACTCAGCTTAAATAATATCCAGCAACAATACGGCTTGGTAAATGAGCAATTTAAAACAAAAAAAAACAAAAAAAAACAACAACAGCCACAACTATACTGTCAATATCAGTCTGTGATGTTTTCTCAGTTCAGTTCATCAGTATATTTTTTTATATAGTTTCTCCACGCTCGAATGTTCCATACTGACGCTAAAACATTAGTTTTCTTCTCACCGGCTTTTTCTGCTCGGTGGGGACTGGACGAGCTACACATACACGGCGAGGGGCAGCGCACAGCCCTAGATATGTCATGTCCATTCCATCCGTTGGGGAATCGAAGCAGTCGGGAACTGTTCCCTGATCTCCGTTTTCTGCCAACACCTCCTCCTCCAAATATTCAAATTCTTCAACGATACGACGCTTTCCGGGTTCCTGCCCAAACCATTCTTCCTGATTCATGGCCAGTTGTGCCGCCTCCAACTGATCATCATAGTCTTGGTATGCGTCCGTTCCAAGAAGATGTAAGCTGTCCTTACACAGGAGGTTTACTTTCCATTGTAGGGGGTTCTGTGAATATTTAATAAAACAAAACATCAGTTTTCAGATCATGCGCATATACCCTTATACGTCTTCAACTTGACTGTGTAAAAATGAAAAGTATCAATACATATTTTTTCTTTCTTCTTCTTTCTTTTCCTTAGCGTGTTTGTCGGTATAGTTACGTATTCTGCTTAGAGATTTGTGTATGCTGTTTAGAGAGATAAAATACTTGCAAAGGATACACTCATTCGAGGAATGAACGGGGAAAGAAACCCCCCCCCAAAAAAACCAAAAACAAACAAACGAATTAGGTTAAGAAATAAATAAACAAACTTACACGTCGTTCATGGGGTTGTAGCCTTATCCGCTCGGGACTCTCCCTTATGTATTGAATATCATGCCAGATCTTGTAATGGTGCTGGAGGATGCCTTCCTGGACACAGACCTCCCCCACATTCCGTGCATACACACTTCTTGGTAGGGCTCTCCGGTATATATACAACGTAAGGACGTCCTCATAGTGCTTTTTTAACGTACTCTCGAAATAACAGACTCTCGGACAGATATCACAATGATAATCAGCGGCGGAAGCCATGATTTTAGTAAACAGAACTAAGGTACCGTAATCAAAATAACGTGAATTTTCAAGATGAAATTAACGTCAGTGCATTTGTATTAAAAAAAACCCCCTATTTATAGTCATCTATTTGTACACGTGAAATAGCATGTGTCACCACTTTAGCGAACACGTATTTGGAGATCGAAGTGGAAAAAAACAAAACAAAACAGAAAATATTTCCATGCCACACAAACTTTCGTAATAATGACATAAACAATGTTAGTAAAAGTAACAGGTTATCAACACCCTGGAGGGAATTTTAATAAACCGGCCCGCGTACGTCAATAATCGATCACACCTGGTGTCCACCCATTACATTCAAGAGATACTGGAAACAACAACCATCGGAAAATTAAACAAAACCCCTGGACGGAATTTTAATAAAGCGGTCCGCGCACGTCGATGATCGATCACACCTGGTGTCCACCCATTACATTCAAGAGATAGGAAAAAAACCAACAATCAACGGAAAACTAAACAAAACCCAGGGACAGTAAAACCCCTCACCGCGTACGTCGTTAATCGATCACACCTGGTGTCCACCCATTACATGCAAGAGATAGGAAAACAGTTGTGTTACTTTCACGCTAGCTAACTAGTCATAAAAAAAATTCAACAGAATTTATTGTACATATTTCGGTGAAGAACCTGGTGTCCACCCATTACATCCAAGAGATAGGAAAACAGTTGTGCTAGTTCCACGTACAGATTTCGGTAAAGATATTTGGGTTGAAATTATATATATGCGATAAGAAAAAAAAATGTACACGTATTTATTACAGATTTTCAACATGCGTGGAAAGAATACAATAAATACCACGGCAACCCTATAAACTTCGTCACCGCGGTAACGCATTATACTTTTTATTACGTCATCAACATGACAACGCAAAACGTCATTTCCGCCACGTCACTTCCGCTATACATACCCTATACACCGATATCGATTCATCCACACCACGGCAAAATTTTTTTTTCTATACTACAATATCGATTTATCCATACGCTGACAAAATGATGGATCTGCTCCACCAACTACACCTGAGCTGCTCTATATATACTACTCACGGACAGTCCGACACTTGACAGCCACATCGTGATATTTTCCCGTCGGTCTCCCACACACGACTATTGTGTATTTACTAATGATGAATTGCCATACCATTTATAAACCGACGGAACCTATCCTTAATTAATAAAAGAACAGCTTTTCTTCAATATAATTGCAGGGAGTAAAGACCCCGTCGCTGAGAAAAGAGAAATGTATTTCGCGGGAAACTACTCACTATCAGCCAGGTTTTACGAAGCTCGAAACGAGGCTCTTAAAAACTGTCGCCTTGCCAGTGACAAAAACGGAGTTTTAAGGAAAACGATTTTATCAACAATGTCAAATATATGTTCTATAGTAAATATTTCGTTGAATTTTAAGGCCGATTTCAATTTTCCTTTTTTTTTGCTTGGTTTGAAGGTGAAATATAATATGTGTCCAAGTTTTGAACAGAAATTAGTGTACTGCATTCGTGGCGCAGTGGTAACATATCTTCCTTGGAGTCTAGTCTGAGCTGTCATAGGGTGAGGACGTGAATTTAGTGTGCTTCGTATAACGTGCGTTGTTGTTGTTGGTGTTCGTTCTTTTCGAGTTTGGTACCCCGGCCTAGGATTTACCAGTGTCGGACCGTGCCTTGACGATGGCCACCCCTCGGGGGCGTGGTGGGCCTTTTGTGTTCCGTGGACGTGGGGGTCACAATCAACCCTTGCGGAGAAGCGATGGAGGTCGAAAGTATGTGAAGGAAAATTCAGTTCTAGTGAATGTGGGAGATGTGAAGAAACTGTTGACTGGCGACGTGATTAATGTGGTGGAGGAGGCGTGTGGGCTAAATTCCATTTTTGCCTGTGTTCCGAAAGGGAATGATGTTCATGAAATTACCCTAGCTGATAGAGTGTCTGGATTTGCTGAGCAGTGGAGTAGAAATAAAGGGATCGAGCTATTCTTGTACAGAAGTGTCTTACAGAATAACTGTGGTGTCTTTTATGCATATGTCGAGTTATGTGTCTGATGAGGAGATTAGAGAGAAATTAGAAATATGGACGTGGAGCTATTGAGAGATATTCAAAGAAAGTTTCATCACGATACACAGGTTGTGGACGGTACGAGGTATGTGAAGGTAAAGCTTCCACCAAATATCAAAGCTCTACCATATTCCATGAAATTTTCTTGCGAGGGTTCCTATGAATTTTGCAGAGTGCTACATGACAATCAAGTCAAGGTATGTTCACAATGCTAGGCCGATGATCATTTGTACAAACAATGCCCGAAATTTACATGTCACAGGTGTCTTCTCCAGGGTCATTTCGCGCGAGCGTGCACATCTCCTGCTTGTCCAAACTGTGATTATAGAGGAAAGAGGTGTCACTGTGTTCCTTGCGAAACTTGTGCGGAATTATTATGCAAATGCCCAGCTGACGAGAACAACGCTGATGACGATAATCCACCTCGGTCTTTAGAGTCTGAGTTGTGCTCATATTGCCGTGAGTACACTCGTGATTGTGTTTGTGCGAGAGACAATGAGCAGGTTGAAACAGTGGAAGAATTCACTGCTCAGGAGCCAGTGATATCAACAGTGCAAAATACTACCGTTGTAGTAACTGAAGATGAATTGCATAATGCTTACGGAGTGCTGGCGGATGACGAAGAAGAGATGCAGCCAGAGGAGACCCAAGATGACTTGGATTTGAATTTAACGGTTTCAACAGAAACTAAAGGGCCAGATGATGAGATAATGGAAACTGAGAGTGACGCAGATGACAATTATAGTGATCCCGGGGAGACCACCCCGACTCTTCAGTACAGGACAGCAGATCTCTGGCTCGGAGATCAATATCTCGTCGCCGTAAACTGAAAGTAAAACCAAATGTGGCTGGTGCAAAGAGGAGGGACACAACGTCAAGAACAGAAAAATGAAGACCATACGCGTGAAAATTTTCCTTATTTAGCAGCAACGGTTTTTATTGCTTCGCTGAACTGCAGTAGTTTACGAAATATTGAGAAAATAAATAATGTGAATGGGTATTTTTCATCTGTGTTTACGGACATAACCTGCTTGCAGGAGACTTTTTGGGATGATGAGTTTATTGAGAAATATAGGCATTTAATTGATGGAGAGGTTTATTTCAGTAATTATAGCGGTGGGAGTAAAGGTGTGGCCGTTATCGTGGCGGATAAATTACAAGACTATGTTACTGATACTAAGAAAGATGATAATGGTCGAATTATCTGTGTACATTTTAGAATATGTGATAAAGAATTTGATATAATTAATTGTTATGCTCCCAACCAGATTTCTGAGAGAACAAATTTCTTTAACGATCTAAATGTGTATATAAGAGATAATGTATCCACTGTGCTTGGCGGTAATTTCAATGTTGTTTTTTCAACACTGGACAGAAGTTCAAAAGTTTTAGAATGTCATAGGTCACGTGAGTCTTTGTCTATGCTGTTACGCAATTTTGACTTGGGAGACACGTGGAGGTACTTACACCCAGACAAAATAGCTTTTACTTGGCGACGAACTGTTTCAGGTGTATTGCGACAGAGTAGAATTGATCACGTGTTTCTTAGCAATATTTTGACTAGTAAAGTACAATCTTTTACTGATCACAGCCATGTGTTTTTACGGTTGGATTTGATAGATATTGCTAGGGGTCCAGGTCTCTTTGTGTTTAACTTATTGCTACAGGATGAAGTATTTTGCGAGAGAGTGCGGGATCTGATTAATAATGAAAGGAATGATATTTTGTATGACAGGAAGAAATTAGTGTGGTGGGATAATTTGAAATATAAAATTAAAAGACTAGCTATGTTGTTTGGCTCTAAGCGTAAGCGAGAAAAGTCCCAGGCAATGTTTGATATCCAGTGTAAAGTAGAACACGAGTATAGACGGGCCGCTAACATTTCAGACTATGACATGTCAACAATAGAAGAGTTGGAGAGTGATTTATCCAAACTTGAAAATGAACTGTCAAGGGGCTATCTTGAGGGCGAAAGCCCAGTGGGCTTTGGAAGAGGAGAAAAATACTAAGTATTTCCTTTCTCTTGAAAAATGTAGACAGGACAGTAAATTATTGAGAGAAATTAAAGCATCTTCTGGAACAGTACTGAGGGATACAGAGAGTATTTTAGGTGACGTTAAAGGGTACTATGAAAATCTGTATTCGGAAGATGAAATTGACAATATTGCTGTACATGATATTCTTTCACATATCTCGTTGTCACTTAGTAATGATAAGGAATTTTTGTGATATGGAACTAACTCCTGTGGAGTTGAAATCTGCAGTTAATGGGTTGTCTCTTAGCCGGAGCTCCGGAAATGATGGGATCACTGTCGAATTCTATAAGTACTTTTGGCCTGAACTCTGTGATATTTTGTATGATATTTTTAATACTGCTTTCGTAAATGGTGAGTTATCTAGATCTATGAGATCTGGTGTAATATCTATGATTTTCAAAAAAAAGGTGAAAAGAATGAATTGAAAAACTGTTCGCTTATAACATTGTTAAATGTGGATTATAAGATTTTATCTCGATGTTTGGCTAATAGGTTTAAGTGTGTTCTGGCTAGCATTATATCCCCGTATCAAACGTGTTGTATACCGGGACGTGATATAGCTGACACCATTGTAAGTGTTCGCGATGTTATTACTTACGTAGAACAAGGTAATACTGAAGGGTTTTTTTCCTCAAAATAGATCAGGAAAAAGCTTTTGTCCGTGTGTCACTTAGTTTTCTGAGAGAGGTTTTGATAATAACTTTGTGAAATGGATTGAAGCCTTATATCATGATGTCCGTAGTGCTGTAAAAGTCAATGGTTTTGTTACGGAGTATTTTAATGTTTAAAAGTCTATACGGCAAGGATGTCCTATTTCTGCCATGCTCTCTATGTATTGACTGTTGAGCCTCTAGGTGTTTTACTGAGAAAATCAGACAGTGTTAGAGGGATTGAAATCCCTGGCTCTGGTACATCTAAAACATTCCAGCATGCTGATGATTTGACTCTTACTCTAAGAGATAAACAGTCTGTTATTGCATCTTTTGAGATATGTGGTACTTACTGTAAAGCATCTAAAGCTCTTGTAAATATGGACAGGGCAGTATTTTGTCTACTACTCTGTTTAGTATCAAGATCAACAGCTTGGCTGCAGTTCTGAATAATTCAATTGATGGCTCACCTTTTGTAGACGATTTCAATATATTGTGTAGTGGGAAAAGCATACACAATATTGAGAGAACATTACAACTTTGTCTACACAGAATTCAGAAATGGTGTCTAGAAAATGGTTTCAAATTCTCCAGAGCTAAGACAAATTGTATACACTTTTGCAGAAAATATTTCCAGCACGAAGATCCAGTACTTATCTTAGATGGAACTGAAATCAAAGTGGTAAAAGAGGTCAAATTTCTGGGCATATTGTTTGATCAACGACTAACATTCAAATCAACGACTAACATTCAAATCACATATAAATTGCTTAAAAGCCAAATGCACGAAAGCTCTAGATTTGTTGAAAGTCGTTGCCAGGTATAAGTGGGGAGGAGATCAGCAGACTCTCCTTCATTTATATCGATCGCTTGTTCGTTCCAAACTCGATTATGGTTCTATTGTTTACAATGGTGCAAGCAAGTCAAACTTGGCAAAGCTAGATCCTATTCTCCATCAAGGACCAAGCTTTGCCTCGGTGCGTTCAGAACATCACCCAAAGAAAGCTTGTATGTAGAAGCAGATGAATTTCCTTTAGAACTTCGAAGAATTAAATTATCGCTGCAATATATCACAAAACTGCGTTCGAACCACTCAAATCCTGCATATAACTGTGTTTTCAACCCTGAGTACGCAGATTTATATTCGGAAAAACCTTCGATTATTCCACCTCTTGGAATCCGTATGAAACCACACCTTGTAGCAGCTGGTATTAAAGTTAGCCAGATTTTACCTAACGTGCTCTTGCCAACTCCACCATGGCAGTTAGCCACGCCAGAGGTAGATATTTCACTGACTAAATATAAAAAGGCAGACACGAGCCAGCTCGTGTATACACAAGAATTTGGTCTACTGAGAGAGAAATACAGTTCAAATCAGGCTATTTATACAGACCGTTCTAAAGATGGTGAGAGAGTAGCATGTGCTACTATTTTTAATTCCAAAACTAAAACGTATCGACTGCCAGGTAAAAGTTCCATATTTACTGCAGAAGCAAAAGCTCTATTATCAGCTTTAGAAGGTATTGGATCCACTAGAAGGAAAAAATATGTCATATTCTCAGATTCACTGTCCTGCCTTAAAGCAATCAAAAATGGAAATTCCACTCATCCCACCATCTTGGAAATTCTACAATTATATGACACCAGATTTGATCAACAGATAGATATAGTGTTTTGTTGGGTGCCTAGTCACGTGGACATCAAAGGCAACACTGAAGCTGATACATTGGCTAAGGCAGCTCTAGATGAAGAAGTTGCCCCTGTTGGAATACCATACAGCGATTTCAGACCATCTATCTGCGCTTATGTAAGAAAGCTGTTTCAATCTTTATGGGATACTATGGAGAATAACAAACTTCACGAGTTCAAAAAAACGGTTGGTTATACTCACCTGAACAGTCATAAACGTTTCGACCAGGCCATGATTAGACGATGTAGGATCGGTCACACACGATTTACTCATGAATATTTACCAAAACAGGAGCCGATTCCAAGGTGTATACCTTGCCATGAAGATCTCACGGTAAAACATATTCTCATAGACTGCATAGATTTTAAGACTGTAAGAGATACTTTTTATCGAGCAGCTACGCTGGAAGATCTTTTAGCAGAGTGAAAGAGGATTGTATTTTAGGTTATTTGAGAGAGATTGGTTTGTTGTACAAATTTTAATGTTTGTACCTGTTTTAACGCATTAGTTTACAGAGTTTTTGAATTGATTACTTAGAATTTTGTTTGATCGTCGCTATATAGCTGAAATATTGCTGAATGCGACGTTAAGCCTTAATTCTCTCTCTCTCTTCCTAACATTCAAATCACATATAAATTGCTTAACAGCCAAATGCACCAAAGCTCTAGATTTGTTGAAAGTCGTTGCCAGCTATCACTGGGGGAGAGATCAGCAAACTCTCCTTCATTTATATCGATCGCTTGTTCGTTCCAAACTCGATTATGGTTCTATTGTTTACAATGGTGCAAGCAAGTCAAACTTGGCAAAGCTAGATCCTATTCTCCATCAAGGACTAAGACTTTGCCTCGGTGCGTTCAGAACATCACCCAAAGAAAGCTTGTATGTAGAAGCGGATGAATTTCCTTTAGAACTTCGGAGAATTAAATTATCGCTGCAATATATCACAAAACTGCGTTCGAACCACTCAAATCCTGCATATAACTGTTTTCAACCCTCAGTACGCAGATTTATATTCGGAAAAACCTTCGATTATTCCACCTCTTGGAATCCGTATGAAACCACACCTTGTAGCAGCTGGTATTAAAGTTAGTCAGATTTTACCTAACAAGCTCTTGCCAACTCCACCATGGCAGTTAGCCACGCCAGAGGTAGATATTTCACTGACTAAATATAAAAAGGCAGACACGAGCCAGCTCGTGTATACACAAGAATTTGGTCTACTGAGAGAGAAATACAGTTCAAATCAGGCTATTTATACAGACCGTTCTAAAGATGGTGAGAGAGTAGCATGTGCTATTATTTTTAGTTCCAAAACTAAAACGTATCGACTGCCAGGTAAAAGTTCCATATTTACTGCAGAAGCAAAAGCTCTATTATCAGCTTTAGAAGGTATTGGATCCACTAGAAGGAAAAAATATGTCATATTCTCAGATTCACTGTCTTGCCTTAAAGCAGTTAAAAATGGGAATTCCACTCATCCCACCATCTTGAAAATTCTACAATTATATGACACCAGATTTGATCAACAGATAGATATTGTGTTTTGTTGGGTGCCTAGTCACGTGGACATCAAAGGCAACACTGAAGCTGATACATTGGCTAAGGCAGCTCTAGATGAAGAAGTTGACCTTGTTGGAATACCATACAGCGATTTCAGACCATCTATCTGCGCTTATGTAAGAAAGCTGTTTCAATCTTTATGGGATACTATGGATAATAACAAACTTCACGAGTTCAAAAAAACGGTTGGTTATACTCACCTGAACAGTCATAAACGTTTCGATCAGGCCATGATTAGACGATGTAGGATCGGTCACACACGATTTACTCGTGAATATTTACTAAAACAGGAGCCGATTCCAAGGTGTATACCTTGCCATGAAGATCTCACGGTGAAACATATTCTCATAGACTGCATAGATTTTAAGACTGTAAGAGATACTTTTTATCGAGCGACTACGCTGGAAGATCTTTTTAGCAGAGTGAAAGAGGATTGCATTTTAGGTTATTTGAGAGAGATTGGTTTGTTGTACAAATTTTAATGTTTGTACCTGTTTTAACGCATTAGTTTACAGAGTTTTTGAATTGATTACTTAGAATTTTGTTTGATCGTCGCTATATAGCTGAAATATTGCTGAATGCGACGTTAAGCCGTAATTCTCTCTCTCTCTCCTAACATTCAAATCACATATAAATTGCTTAACAGCCAAATGCACGAAAGCTCTAGATTTGTTGAAAGTCGTTGCCAGCTATAAGTGGGGGAGAGATCAGCAAACTCTCCTTCATTTATATCGATCGCTTGTTCGTTCCAAACTCGATTATGGTTCTATTGTTTACAATGGTGCAAGCAAGTCAAACTTGGCAAAGCTAGATCCTATTCTCCATCAAGGACTAAGACTTTGCCTCGGTGCGTTCAGAACATCACCCAAAGAAAGCTTGTATGTAGAAGCGGATGAATTTCCTTTAGAACTTCGGAGAATTAAATTATCGCTGCAATATATCACAAAACTGCGTTCGAACCACTCAAATCCTGCATATCACTGTGTTTTCAACCCTCAGTACGCAGATTTATATTCGGAAAAACCTTCGATTATTCCACCTCTTG
>JAVTVY010011726.1:0-55135 GCA_036873755.1 Hanleya hanleyi | reverse complement strand
TGACCGCCTGGATGTGTCTTTAGTGATCTTACACAGTTTTAAATGACTGTATGGAAGTGTATTTAGTGATCTTGCACAGTTTTAAACGACCGCATGGATGTGGCTTTAGTGATCTTACACAGTTTTAAATGACCGCATGGGTCTGTCTTTAGTGATCTAACACAGTTTTAAATGACCGCATGGATGTGTCTTTAGTGATCTTACACAGTTTTAAATGACCGCATGGATGTATCTTTAATGATCTTACACAGTTTTAAATGACCGCCTGGATGTGGCTTTAGTGATCTTACACAGTTTTAAATGACCGCATGGGTGTGTCTGTAGTGATCTTACACAGTTTTAAATGGCCGCCTGGATGTGTCTGTAGTGATCTTATACAGTTTTAAATGACTGCATGGAAGTGTCTTTAGTGATCTTACACAGTTTTAAATGACCGCATGGATGTGTCTTTAGTGATCTTACACAGTTTTAAATGACTGCATGGAAGTGTCTTTAGTGATCTTAAACAGTTTAAAATGACCGCGTGTATATGTCTTTAGTGATCTTACATAGTTTTAAATGTCCGCATGGGTATGTCTTTGGCGATCTTACACAGTTTTAAATGACCGCGTGGATGTGTCTTTAGTGATCTTACACAGTTTTAAATGACATATATGCTGTTCCTCGCATCCTTCTAGAGTTGGAATTCCGGCGCACCAATATTTCGGAATTTGCCCACAATTGCAAGCTGACTGTCTTGGACTTCCCTATTAACATGAACATATGCGAAAAATGTTCAAAATAATGTACATACATGTAGAACAATACGGGTTTTTCACATATCCGAATATCCTTACGCATTATTGCCAAACCTTGAAATTGCATATACATGTACACAAGAGAATTTTTTTTGTTTGAATATCTCGATGATGAAGATCAATCAATAACAATTATAAACAAGTCTGGGCCAATATTGATGCACAAACATACTTATTTTGGGAACACTTTTTTTGTTGTGTTGTTTCCCTGTTATATGCAATGTCTCGGTTTCTAATTAAATTGAATAAGCTTCTAAAACCAGCGGGTATTTGGTGAGTGTCCCTTGAGCACGGACTCCTGTTGCTTCATTGTATTTTGCTGAGAAGCAACGGGAACTTGATAATGTGATGTTTAGCACTGTAATATCACTTGTCTTTATTGCACCATGCAAGCGTCCTGTCTGTGTCTTGTGTGCTGTCCTCAGTGTTTTATAGGGTGGATGGAGGATGTCTGGTTCCATGCTGCTTCAAGATTTCTTGTTCGAAGCAGCAGGAACACAACTTGGTTGGGTGGTGCTTGGTTGGTTTGTAGCGATATGACTGAAATAATGTTGAAAGCTACAATAAATCCTATTCACTCACTCACTCACTCACTCACTCACTCACTCACTCACTTACCCTGTTTTAATTTCAGGAGATTGAGCAAATAATGATATTTATCTCCAACTTCTGAGCTACATAATTACAATCTCTTTCATTTTTTGCCTGGTTTTTGCATGGTTGCAAGTTCGAAACTTTAGTAAAGATATATATAATTGTTATCGAGTAGATCTGCTATGTAATTTTCTAATACATTTTAAAAAGGGAAAACACTATTTCACGTAAACGGTGTAATATTTGATGCACTGAGAGTAAATGTTTATTGTTAAGCAAATATGCAAAATTTTCTTTTAATGTGACTAAAAAATTGAAGGCAACCATCTCAATTTAAAAGAAAAAACAGTCTTGATCGATCGTGACTAGTTTTAAATTGCAGTTTCATGCCCAGTGCCCATTTATTCCCATTGTTTGTTCTTACTGATTTAGAGTTAACGCCAGTACAGTCTTCATGAATTATCAGTTTCATAAAATATCCCCTCTCTTTTTCGATAAAAAGCGCCGGAAATTGCCGTGTTTGGCACCCACAACTTCAAACAATTCAAAATTTACCCCGGGACACATCCTCCCCATCCCAACCCCGAATTGCCCCCCTCCCCCCCCCCCCTCCAATATTGAATTGCTTCCGCCACGCCTGGAATGCAAGTTAGACACCAAACCTGTCAGATCATAATTTGGCTCTGTCTGACCAACTATCTATCCCATCTATACTGAAGCTTTACGTTCAACCAAATACTGGGGAATGCCTGATCAGTTTGGATTTGCATATTTCAGAGCCTGAACTATAATTATACCTAATATCAAACATGCTGGCCACTCAAAAAAAACCCCAAATTATGCCGAAGAAGCTCTGAACAATTTTGTATGTTCTTTTTTCAGACCTGGACATGTACATCTATAGATATGGAAGGAAAATCTAAAAACGTACCAGATAATGATGAAAGTAAAATAGTAAGAGCAGCCGACTCAACCAAAACAACTACAGTCTAGCCTCATTATTTAGAAGGTTCTCGCTATAGCCCTGATTCTGATATAAGGCGAGCGCATATCGTTTCAACCCTTCTATGAATCTTAAAAATATAAAGTTCCAATTTATTCGCACAAGGACAGAGTTATAAACCTTTTTCATAACCCCTGTTTTATCGCGCGGGCTCTGGCTAGTGACGTCCAGTGAGGTCGGCTCCGGTCATTGACACATGTTAATTCAATGCAAACTGGATTATAAGTAGTAATATAAGGGGAAATTGGGTCGGATTGACCTACTTCCGTGAAGGTCGCTAGAGGTCAAGGCCGCCATAGTTCCGGAAAAGGTCACGTGATGGTCAGGTGACCTGAACTGACACGGGGGATGTATTCCTCCGCGGTGATGCGGTCCGCCGGTGATGCGGTCGCTTCCGGTTCCGGGAAGAAGCCTCCGCGGACAGAAAGTAGTCCCGAGTCTTCGAATACGCGGGTGGTCGCTTCGTTTCATTCGCCGGGAATGTCCGGGCATCTTCGGCAATGTCCGGGAATTTCCAGCCATCTCCGGGAATATAATGGTCAATAAGGCTTTATCCACCCTTCCAAAGCAACAATGGAATGCACGTCATCAATCATGGTCCCCGACAATATCGTCAGCACTATGCCCAGCATAAATGGCAAGTGAGGAATCCTCAGTTTCTCCACATAGCCATACAGTGGGAGAAGGGAAATCCCCCCTGGCACCAGCGGAAGTCGAACACGGGTTGTTCCTCCCAGAAGCGGACACGCTATCCACTACACCACGAGTCTACCCATACTGGGCAAGGCTGAAAATATCCCAATATATTTAACAGAGGGCAGATCACTATACGGCTAGAGTGTAGGCCCAATCGGGAACCCACGCATGGATATTTGCGGTAGGCAATGTTTAACCTAATGGGAAACTCACGCATGGACTTTTGCGATATAGGGTGTGGCATCTCGTTTATCTCGTCTCACCACGTAGAACACGATGGGAGAGGTCTCGAAGACAAGCGGTGATTTTTTTTGAAAAAGTCACTGTGCGCATGCGCATTGGGCAAGTAGCGCTGGGGTGGACGTTATGTGGTCTAGGTGAAATCTTAGTGGTTTGATTGGGTCATGTGATGTATCAGTGTGAAGCATTCGTGAGGGAGCATCCGACTGGATGGGTGTGACGTGAAACTGACGGAATTCCGCGCATGCGCAGTAGACAAAGGGACATGGTAATGGACGTTTTGGGGTTGAGGTGGGCCTCTAGTTGTCCGAATGGGTCGTGGGAGGTGTTAAAGTGAAGCGCTCCTCCAGGGCATGGATGTCATGGATGGGTGCATGTAAAATTAGGATTGGGGTTGAACATATAACATCCGGAAACACGGACTTTACTCCTAAAATAGGGAAAACCCTTATTAACCAGGTCTAGAGGGGCTAATATGGCTTCCCAGCGGATCGGGGTCTGCCGAGAGAGGCAGGGTGGGTTAGTGGGTGTATGTAAAATTAGGATTGGGTTTGAACATATAAAAAGCGGAACACGGACTTTACCCCTAAAATAGGGAAAACCCCTATCAACCAGGTCTAGAGGGGCAAACAGGCTTCACTGCCGATCGGGGCCTGCCGAGAGAGGCAGGGTGGGTTAGTGGGTGTATGTAAAACTAGGATTGAGCTTGAACATATAAAAAGCGGAACACGGACTTTACCCCTAAAATAGGGAAAACCCCTATCAACCAGGTCTAGAGGAGCAAATAGGCTTCACTGCCGATCGGGGCCTGCCGAGAGAGGCAGGGTGGGTTAGTGGGTGTATATAAAACCAGGATTGGATTTGAACATATAAAAAGCGGAACACGGACTTTACACCTAAACCATGGAGAATCATGAATGTTTTGGGGTCCACTATTGGTACGAATGGGGCGTGGGAGGTGACACTCGTCTGGTGGCGTCCATCTTTACATCAGGTCAATGGACCTCAAGATCCCATTTTACTTGTAGCACATCAACGTGACCTGGTGGCGCCCCCTGTCAGAAGTAGGTCAATGGGACCCAATTTTTCCTTTACATCAGTCGATGGACCTCAAGATCCCATTTTACTTGTAGCATATCAACGTGACCTCGTGACGCTCCCTGTAGATCAATATGCTAGAATTTAATCTTTACGTCATGTCAACGGACCTCAAGACCCCATTTTACTTGTAGTGCGAAATGCCCCCCCCCCCCCTAATTATTATGAAAATTACCACACTATACCCTTGGGTCAAGCTCTACCAGGAAGTGTAAAAATATCCAAGATGGCCGCTTTGATGACGTCACAGTGACGTCATTTTCAAAAACGGTATTTTTTGGTCGATTTTTCGGTCGGATTTTCCGATTTTTTTATTTATGCAATTTCTCCGCAAAAACTGCACGATAAATTAGTAAATATTAATGTGATGTGAAATAAAATAGTGTTTGCCCACTTTTCATTGCGGAAAAAATGACCCCAATATGATAAGCTATAAAGTCAAGGAGTTTCAGCTCTCCATTTTTTGTCGTTCCGGAGATAGCGCAGAAAGTTTGGTAGGGGGGGCCATTTCGCCCCCCCCCCCAGGCCAGGTAGGGTTAAGACCAAAAGCATCCCACTATAAATAGCCCACACGGCACCATCTTCCTCATTTCACCATGAGCACTATAGAGTCCACCTTGCTTGAACCCAACAACGTGGATATTCTAGCCGAAGCATTACGTCAAGCCAATGTCGATCCTATTATTGATACAGCTCAAGGTGGAATCACCGTTCAGCACCAACGCACGCGTTGTCATCTTATCACGCGGATTGGTGACATCCAGTGAGTGAAACGGGTATGTCTTCTGCTGCATAAGAAACAGATAGTACCCGAAGAGGATACCAACACCACTACCCGTGCCCATAAAAGGCATTTCAAACCTTTATGGAGACGCAGCTGGAGACGGGAAATTATCTTCTTCAACTCCCAACATAATGATGTCCGTCCATAGATGATCGACAATGCATAAGGCGTTGGGATATGCCGCTAAGGTGTTGAGACGGGCGTTAAGGCGTAACGACAGGCGTTGACAGGCGTAACCGCATTTCGACGAATTATTGACAATTCCATGGAATATCTAGAAAATCATATCTTCTGAGCTATTTCACCAGGGCGTTGACGGGCGTTACTGTCTATAAAAGCAAGCGTATTCTAAAAACGCACACAATCGACGTTCAACCATCAACATGGGTTATTCATGCTCTAAATGTGAACGTACGTTCACTAGACATTACGATATGATGCGACACCAGAAGGATATACATGAGATTGAAGACTCCGAGGAGTCCATTGAGGCGGATGCTGATACAGAGACTGCTGAGAGTCCACCGACTGATACCGAAACAGAGACTGCTGAGAGTCTATCTACTGACACGGACAGCTTGACCTCAGATAGTGAACCTACATCACAGGAAAGTGAGGAAGAACCTACCTTCTGGGATCGTTTTGTGCATGAAACTATTCATAGCTATGCTGCGGTAATCGAAGACGCCGGACAGGATAAAGTACAACAGGCATACATCCAAATGAAAGGCGACCCCACGCACAGGTCCATCATGAAGACCAAGCTTCAGTTGGAAGAGGATAGGGGGTTACCAGCCATCGAGGCCTTGGAAAATGCGATCAGAATGCGCAAACAACTGTTTGAGGATATGCTGCCGTTACAGTATCCTGGACTGTCCGACGACCATTAGAACAAACGGATCAGAGCGAACATGGCCGAAGATTGAACTTTCTGAAATGGCGACTTCTGATTGGATAAGAGCAGCCGAGAATACATCTAACGAGCAAAAACAAAGATGACAGATGCAGCGCCAAATGGCACGCTCTGATTGGACAAGAGTACTTGAATTGTAAACATGTCTAACGCGGCTCTCCCAGCGTGAGTATGATGTGATGGAGGGGATAATAAACTTTATGAACACTTGTGAACGTGTTGATGTTTCTTTCTCTCAACTGTTTGCATCATGGCGTCAAGGCGTTATGCTATTGCGTTATGGCGGTAAGATAATGGCGTCAAGGTGTTAAGCTAGGGTGTTAAGGCGTAAAGATAGGGCGTTAAGGCGTTGAGACGGGTGTTAAGGCGTTGAGAAGGGCGTTAGGGCGTAACGACGGGCGTTGACGGGCGTCACTGCATTTCGATGAATTAGTGACAGTTCCTTGGAATATCTAGAAAAATCATATTTTTACAACTGAACACAGAGGAAGTTTGATCGTTTGGGAATTATCATTTGTCAAATTATTTTTCCCTACCTGAATTTTGACAGTCCAATGGAAAGAATGGTCCAGCAGAAGGTCCTTGTCAAGGAAAATGACGACCGCTTCGATCCACATTTCCATGCATTCTGAAAACAGCTGAGGTTCAGTCGTCGCTAAAAAGCTGAAATATTGCTGAACCTTATTTCTCTCTCTCTCTCTCTCTCTCTCTCTCTCTCTCTCAAACCCTGTCATTCGCATCGTTTTATCGATGATCATGTGAATGTTACCGAAGAAACATCGATCTGCCAAACAAAGAACATGTACACTGTAAAACCCTAGACATTAAAGTAAAGCTCTTGGGATACGTTGATTATAATTTCAGTCAATATCTTTCATGCATAACAGCGACGGTGTCTAGCGATATTTTCAACCTAAAATCAACCAGTAACTTGAAAATACGTGCAGGCTCTGATTTTGACATCACCACCCGGTCTTCAATCTTTCATTTCACATCAACGAAGGGTCATATTTCTACCAAACTTCAGATCTGAAAAGCCTGATAAATAAACTTTTTAATGATATTAGTTGTCTAAAGTTTCTTGTTGCTAATGAACTAAATTTTATAGAAGTTATGTACCATTATCGCTACGAAACGTAACGCCATAGATCTTGCACGCTACGCTCGTATTTTGCTATCAGCATGCGATATGTATCGCCAAATTTGAGAAACTTTGAGTGGAGGCGCTTGATGGTGTAGCCCTGTTTTATAAGTTTCTGCAACAATGTTTTGTGACGTTGATCAAAATCGTCACATTTAACACAGGATCTAGCCAATGCTACTAGGCGTGATATGTACACGCCATATGCAGGTTCCACTGGAATATTACTGTCCAGTCGGGGGCCGCACAACGTTGGGTCTATGTTAGTCCAAGATGGCGAATTTCAAGATGGCCGTCGCTACGTTTGGCCAACGTCGCTCTAGGTCATCCCGTACGTTGGCATGACATCGATGAGGCGCGTCTCTGATTGGTGAATGAAAAATACGTTGATGGTACGCTGGTCGATCGTGGGAGCCGAGTGGTAGGCCTATAAATAAGCTCGGATTTCGAGGTCTGTATTCATTTTTCTGAACGTTCAGGCGAAGCCCTCTCACGCAACATATAAGGAATAATCTACACGACACACAGTATACGACCACCAGTGGTAATCTGAATGTAAAAGTTAGAGTCAGGGGAGTACTGACCATTCGGAGAATGCAACGTGAACGATCGCCAGGAATTCAGAGGAGGACAATTTTACCACAGATCCTGACGAACAGCCCATAGAAGTATTACCAATACAATGGATGGCTGCCGAGAAAAGACAATTACGACTATGGTAAAAGGACCCCCGGCCTCTTCAAATTCGAGTGGAAGGGTGAAGCCATGATTGCCCTGTGCTAAAAAACGTACTATTGCGATGGAGAGGGAAACAACAAATTCAGCTGTAAAGGGGTCAGTCGTCGGGATAATAACATCACCAAAGCCCTGTACCTCGATGCAATCAAGAGCCAGACCAGTGCCAGTGGAACTAACAAGGGTTTCCGTATCGTCCAGAACCAGAGGCGCTCTTACACACAGGAGCGGGCCGCCTTCACCTTCTTCTACCCCAAACGCAAAGTTCTCCCAGGTGGTGTGACCACAACGTATTTGGATTTTAGAGTGATACACCTATAAATGCTAAAATATAGATGAACTTACAATGCAGATATTGCACTGGACTTCAAATGTATATAATAAGGAGGAATAACTGTTGTAGCGGGATGCTTTCACCTTCTTCGACCCCAAACGCAAAGTTCTCTCCGATGGTGTGACACAAAACGTATCTTGGCATTTAGAGTGATAAATTTGCTAAATATGAACTTACACTGCGGATATTCCACTGGACTTCAAATGTTATAATGTTGTATATATGTTGTGTTCTTTGTTATAAAATGTGTGTTTTTTTCTACAACATTGTGAGTTTGAGTTCTTTTGTATACCGTAGTTAACCAAGGCTAAAATGCACCGAAGTGCCCTTTGACCCTGCGTACCCCTCGTATATATGGCCAGATTTTCTTGATGTGCTACAAGTAAACTGGGGTCTTGAGGTCCGTTGACCTGGCGTAAAGGTTAAATTCATGGTTGACCAAATGACGAACGATGAATAACGCACACTGTGACTGACCCTCGTATATATCGGTTGCGCATAAGCGCATC
This sequence comes from Hanleya hanleyi, assembly GCA_036873755.1. Classification (NCBI taxonomy): domain Eukaryota; kingdom Metazoa; phylum Mollusca; class Polyplacophora; order Lepidopleurida; family Hanleyidae; genus Hanleya; species Hanleya hanleyi. The sequence goes on along the minus strand of JAVTVY010011726.1, from coordinate 46,291 downwards.
TGCGGTCCCATTGATACCAGGGGGCGCTGTTGGCATACTTGAGACGTCTCTTCCGGTTCCGGTCACGTATTTGCTAGAGCTAATTGGGTCGCATTGACCTTCGGAATTTGCATATGACCTTTGTTACGTATACAAAACCGATTCACGGAGAATGACGTGCAATACATATCGCTAAGAACCGATTGATTCCCACAAGGTGAAATTGGGTCGGATTGACCTTTGACCTCTGAGTGCACTCTCTCCCATGATGCATCATTTCCGGTTCCGGTCACGTGACCGGAAGTGTCCTTTGGCCCCTGCGCACCATTATTAATATCCGGTATTGTGCGCATGCGCATGGATCAAAAGAGTGAGGCATCATGGGATAGAGTGTACTCAGAGGTCAAAGGTCAATCCGACTCAATTTCAGCTTATATTACTACTATTATATCAGAATATAATCGAGCAAAACTCTGCCAATATCTATTAGATTTTCAGTCTGTTTCGTTATTAATAAACCTGAATAAATGCCCGTTTCAGCAATTCATAGCTTGAGAAACATTTCCACTTAATTAATGACGAAATATTTACCGAAATAGATGGGTGTCAATATACCCACGCTCGGTTTTTATCATTTTCTTCAAAAATGCCTCCATAGAAACAAAAATCCAGATATAATGTAATGTAATGCTTTATTTAATTTTATGAGGATTGTGCACAGCCACAAGGCCACGGGGCACTCTACTCGGATAACATACATATAATAATTTACATACAGAGAAAAATACAATAAATTGTTAAAAAACAAAATGATTACAAATAACAAAATGATGATTTACATACATAGAAAAATCAATTAATGGTTCAATGACAAAATGCGTTTGAGAGTGGTGGGATTTTATAGATAATACTTATGTAGAAGTGGGTTTGTCTTCACTTCATATAATTCTAGCTTATTTACAATGGATCGAATAAATTTTATTTACAGAACTGGTAAAGCAGTGGTTTGATTAGCTTCATCTGTCACCGGTTGAGAATGTTCATGAGCATGAAAACGTTTCGATGCTCCAATTAACTTTTGAACTATTTCAAAAACAGACATATTTGTTTCATAATCAAAGTCAGGGGATCCACGCAATAGTAGATTTAAAAGGTAATTTGGGCAGTCATGAATTAGAAGAGAGTGGTGTACACCGGGACAGATCAAGTTTGTAATCGAGGATATATTTTATTCGTCTCGGGTATTATAGAATTATGAAAATAACGTTTTCGTTTCTATGCCTTCAGCCTGCCAATATCCATCCGATTCTCATTCTGTTTAGTTATTACTAAACCGGAAGAGACGCTCGTTTCAGAAATATATAGCTTGAGAAACATTTCCTCTTAATTCACGACGAAATATTTAGCGAAGAAAATGGGTGTCAATTCGACGGGAATTTTTCGCGATATACCCACGTTGCTTCCATATAACAACAATCCAAATAAATATTTTCCATCTCGGGTATCATAGGACTGTGAAAATAAAAATATAGTTTCTCTATCTTCAATCGTTTTCTTGTAATGTTTACAAGAAAACGTGTAATACGATTTTCAATGAAATCCGGGAGCCGAGCGGAACATTCCACGATGGGCCGTATAGATGTCGACACGCGCCATATATCAGAATATAATCGTGCAAAACACCGGCAAATATTTTCAAATGTTTACAAACATAATCTTGAATAGACGAAATTTTACATTTAACAACCATCAAAGAGCAGTGCCTTCGAAAAGATGCAGTTGCTCTATTAACACATTGTTTGCACGATGACAGCTGAAAACTCTTCACAGGTGAGACGTGTGACCATCAGGGACCCTCAGATTCGACTGATAAATCTCTACGCAGATTCCAAGTATGGCTGCAAAACTATGGTAGCTTGTTAGGGCCATGCATGATCTTTCTAATTTCCTGCCTTTCTCTAATTTTCAAGATCTCACTTTTCGCATTTTCTCTCTTTTCTTGTCATCCTCTTAGCAAAAAACACAGAAAATAATATCCACCGCGGTGTAATTTCCACCGCGGTGAAAATAATTTCCACCGCTTTCCACCGAATTATTTTCTGTGTTTTTTGCTATTTCTGATGTTTCACGCAATTTTCGAGGTTTTCGCTAATTTCCAGTGTTTTCATGTGGTCGTTTGAATTGATCTTGTCTCTTGAAACTGAATTTCCAGCCTTTTCGTATGGAAATGGTTGCATTTTCTTGAGAATGAATAAAAAAATCAAACATAAATTAAAAAAAAATCGAAAATGAATCTAAGAGGATGACAAGAAAAGAGAGAAAATGCGAAAGTGAAATCTTGAAAATTAGAGAAAGGCAGAAAATTCGAAAGATCAATGCATGGCCCTTACAAGCCACCGTACAAAACACTACAAGAAATACCTACGTGACATTGATCCCAACATCAGGATTAGATAAGTGATGAACTTGGTTCATCATTTGTACTGCGATGAATTTATATAGCGCCTTTTCATTGTTTCATTTGGGAATCGATGGAAAGTTTGATCAGATAGTTACGATCGAATTTGATCGTCAGCTTCAGATATACTGTGAAAAAGCGTAGAGCCAGCCATCTGTCATTAAATATATTTTAGCTTTTCCTGTGCTCTGATTGTTATTGCAATCTCGCCGCTGTCTTGCATACATGTATTTACTGTTAAAATTTCTACATATTGTTGTGCTGGTCAGTACGATTCGCAGAGGCCATTTCCATGCAATCTTCAACAAATACGATATAAAAAATGTCTAAGATGGATGAAAATCCTTCGAACTTGACAATATGGAATTTTGTCAAATTTGAATGGAAGGTGTTTGTAGCATATATGTACTCTTACTGTTGCATGTGACTGGGGGGAAAAGATCGCCAGTGAAATATTTGCATTTGTTCCTTATTTTACCATTAATGTGGGACTTTTGTCTGGGGGTGGCTTTATATGTGGGGATTTTGTCAGAGGGGTGGGGTGGGGGGTTGTGTATCCCGTTTAAACCTGTTCATCAGAATCAGAATCAGAATATAACGGAGCAAAACACCGGCAAACATGGTGAGTATTCATGATATTTTTTCCAATATAGACCAGAGATAACATCTGAAGAGTTATGGTAAAATAAATGGATATTTCAGGCTGTCAAAAACTGTTGATATAAATCTACGCGAGAGACTCAAATCTCGGCACTTTTACTCTTCAGCTTTTTCTGAAAGGCGGTAAATCGGTAAACATTAGTATTAGTATACATTTCTGCACCATACAGAAAAAAAAATTCTTTAAAAATTTAAGGAATATTCCCCGACTATTACATCAGCGGAACATTCCTTACCATGTTAAGGAATTTCCTTAACATGCTACGGAATATTCCTTATTGTATTTTAAGGAATATTCCGCTGGTGTAATAGCCGGGGAATATTCCTTAAATTTTGAGGAATTTTTTTTTACAGTACCTTACCTTTAAAAAAAAGTTGTTGATGTGATATAAAATTCCAAATACAATGAAAGAAATGGCCGTCATCGATTGTGTTATCGTGTACATTATGTCAACCAGGTTGGAGTAGCTGGCGGGTGAAACAAATCATATAATGATTTTTGATGATAATTATAATGCCTAACTAATGCTGGGTAATGCATTAAATGGGATATTTATCATAACAATTGCCACAAGACTGGACTAATTTATGCCTCCAATATTTGCTTCTGTTCAATTATCGATAATAATAACTATAACTGCCAATGGAAACATAATAATATAAATAATAAATAGTTATAATGAATAATAATAATAATATATTAATTTATTTTACAAAACAAAATTCGAAAAAAAATCCCAACCAAATTAATACATTAGCGTTGCAATTATTCTATTAATACTATTGGTAAACTTTTTGTTGTCAAATGGCAATTGTTAAAATACATATATCATTTAATGCATTTCCTAACATTAGTTCGGATATTAGCCTACTGCCTTCATTATTCAAGCATAGGAAACAATTCCACGCACTTCAGTTCCTTGCCCATCTATCTATTTCCCTGTTCTCGGGACCAGTTCCTTGTCCATCTATCTATTTCCCTGTTCTCGGGACCAGTTCCTTGTCCATCTATCTATATTCCCTGTTCTCGGGACCAGTTCCTTGTCCATCTATCTATATTCCCTGTTCTCGGGACCAGTTCCTTGCCCATCTATCTATTTCCCTGTTCTCGGGACCAGTTCCTTGCCCATCTATCTATTTCCCTGTTCTCGGGACCAGTTCCTTGTCCATCTATCTATATTCCCTGTTCTCGGGACCAGTTCCTTGTCCATCTATCTATATTCCCTGTTCTCGGGACCAGTTCCTTGCCCATCTATCTATTTCCCTGTTCTCGGGACCAGTTCCTTGTCCATCTATCTATATTCCCTGTTCTCGGGACCAGTTCCTTGCCCATCTATCTATTTCCCTGTTCTCGGGACCAGTTCCTTGTCCATCTATCTATATTCCCTGTTCTCGGGACCAGTTCCTTGTCCATCTATCTATATTCCCTGTTCTCGGGACCAGTTCCTTGCCCATCTATCTATTTCCCTGTTCTCGGGACCAGTTCCTTGTCCATCTATCTATATTCCCTGTTCTCGGGACCAGTTCCTTGTCCATCTATCTATTTCCCTGTTCTCGGGACCAGTTCCTTGTCCATCTATCTATATTCCCTGTTCTCGGGACCAGTTCCTTGTCCATCTATCTATATTCCCTGTTCTCGGGACCAGTTCCTTGCCCATCTATCTATTTCCCTGTTCTCGGGACCAGTTCCTTGCCCATCTATCTATTTCCCTGTTCTCGGGACCAGTTCCTTGTCCATCTATCTATATTCCCTGTTCTCGGGACCAGTTCCTTGCCCATCTATCTATTTCCCTGTTCTCGGGACCAGTTCCTTGTCCATCTATCTATATTCCCTGTTCTCGGGACCAGTTCCTTGTCCATCTATCTATATTCCCTGTTCTCGGGACCAGTTCCTTGCCCATCTATCTATTTCCCTGTTCTCGGGACCAGTTCCTTGCCCATCTATCTATTTCCCTGTTCTCGGGACCAGTTCCTTGTCCATCTATCTATATTCCCTGTTCTCGGGACCAGTTCCTTGCCCATCTATCTATTTCCCTGTTCTCAGGACCAGTTCCTTGTCCATCTATCTATATTCCCTGTTCTCAGGACCAGTTCCTTGCCCATCTATCTATTTCCCTGTTCTCGGGACCAGTTCCTTGTCCATCTATCTATATTCCCTGTTCTCGGGACCAGTTCCTTGTCCATCTATCTATATTCCCTGTTCTCGGGACCAGTTCCTTGCCCATCTATCTATTTCCCTGTTCTCGGGACCCCTGTTCTCAGGACCAGTTCCTTGTCCATCTATCTATATTCCCTGTTCTCGGGACCAGTTCCTTGCCCATCTATCTATTTCCCTGTTCTCGGGACCAGTTCCTTGCCCATCTATCTATTTCCCTGTTCTCGGGACCAGTTCCTTGTCCATCTATCTATATTCCCTGTTCTCGGGACCAGTTCCTTGTCCATCTATCTATATTCCCTGTTCTCGGGACCAGTTCCTTGCCCATCTATCTATTTCCCTGTTCTCGGGACCAGTTCCTTGCCCATCTATCTATTTCCCTGTTCTCGGGACCAGTTCCTTGTCCATCTATCTATATTCCCTGTTCTCGGGACCAGTTCCTTGTCCATCTATCTATTTCCCTGTTCTCGGGGCCAGTTCCTTGTCCATCTATCTATATTCCCTGTTCTCGGGGCCAGTTCCTTGTCCATCTATCTATTTCCCTGTTCTCGGGGCCAGTTCCTTGTCCATCTATCTATATTCCCTGTTCTCGGGGCCAGTTCCTTGCGCATGGATCAGAAATCCTGGCACTGGTCCCATCCATTCCTTGCGCTGGTGGAGTTCAGTAGACTCGCACCAGTTCTTCCCCGAAGTCAGTACATTGGTGAAAAAATTGTCCGAGCGCATGGGACTTTGTACGCCAGTGTGCAATACTTCACTAGCGCAATAAATGGACGGGCGGGCGCCAGGATTTCTGATCCATGTACACGGAATTTGCCACGAGTACAGGGGAATAGATAGATAGATACGGGACTGTACGCTGATAAACAGCTTGTATCACTGACGTCCCTACTTTCCTTGTCCCCCCCCCCCGCTGATTCACATCGCATATTTCGCGCCTCTTGGCAGTAAGGGGGCGCTCTGCACAGGCCAACCACCAATGACCAATGAATATCACTCTTACGGAAGAGTCTTGGCAATATGAATGGTCTCCCTTTTCAAACGTTCATATGTCGTTAACGGCAAAACTAACAATAAACGGACGGCAAAACAGCTCTAATTACGTTAATTTCTGAGTTAAGAGTGAACAGATTTTTGGATAACTTCCTCCATTGTTTAGTAAGGTTCGCCAACTGATTGCGAAAATTTATTGCCTGATACCTTCAAATAATTAACAAATAAATCCCTGCAAATGTTGTTCATATCCCACTGATAAGACCACGCTTTATCGTCATGAGTATACAAGGAGGTCAAGCTGCCTAGAATGGTAACGTAAAAACACCGTTCAGACGTGTTTTCGTGAGCTCCGTGCTCAATGCTGTTTTCTATTGGATATATTTGATTGCCATTACTGAATTTTGGCACACTTCCTTGGAAAGTTATTGTTTGCGTATTTTGCAGAAAAACTGTTTCCTGATTTTTGCAGAATTTATTGTCAAACCGGACAGGTGTTACTTCGACTCCGTTGGGATTTTTCCTTTGCTGCCTTATTAGGAGCGTGTCATAATTAATCTGCGGATTTAATTGATTTTCGTTGCTGTCACCGGAACTGATTGGAAATCGAATACATTCTGCAAATGTTCTGGCACTGCAGGTGCTGCTATTTTACATCAGCAATGTAAAGGTTTCAGTCTTGTTGATATCTTCCGTGTTTTATATCCAGAGAAATGTCAATATACTTGGTACTCTAATAATGTTGCGTGCAGATTAGATCGTTTCTACATATCGGAGAATTTATTGAATTGCATAAAAAGTGCTTCAATTATTCCTTCTACATTCTCCAATCATGATCACTTTGTTTTTGATTATATCTCTGCTGCTGCTCATATTAGCTCCGTATCCGGTTATTGAAAATTTAATTCTTTTCTTCTGAAAGATGATATATTTCATGACGCTGTTAACGTTCTGGTTGCTCGTGAGTTAAGACTAGTGAACAACATCATAACTTTAGATTGGTGGGATTCTCTGAAAATCAAGTTAAAAGAATTATTAATAAGTATTTTATTTGGTAAGCACCATGCGCGGAAACGGCGGGAAATTATTGATAATCTACAAAAACGTTTTCGAGACCTACAGGAAACTGACAAACAAGATCCGGGTGAATACACAGACCGAATTTTAGACTTGAAAAAAACAACTTAAATTAGTTAGCATAAAATACTTAGATGGTGCGCGAATTAGATCCAAATGAAAAATTTTACAGAATCAAGAAAAACCTACAAAATTCTTTTTCGAGCGTGAACATCATCGTTGTGAGAAAAAAATTATTTCTGAACTTTTGGCTGACAATGGATCTATTACGTCACAAGAAGATACAAGTCTGAATGTCGTAATTTTTGTTCCACCCTGTTATCTGCAGAACCTATAAATAACGATATCTGTGACGAATTTTTACAAGGTCTTCCCGTTCTGTCTGAAAGTGACGCCTCATCAGGGTGACATTTCTAAAGATGGAGATTTTTAAGGCCCTTAAAGAGATGCAATCAGATAAATCACCCGGGAATGATGGTTTAAGTAAGGAATTTTACATCGCTTTTTTAACATATTAGGAGATATTCTAATTTCAATTTCTAATCTCATTTTTGAATCTGGGTCTCTTTCTGAATCACAGCGCTTAGGCTATATCAAATTACTTTGCAAAGACACTTCCCAATCTACAAATCTTAAATTTTGGCGTCCTATTTCTTTATCAAATGTGGACTACAAGTTGTTTTCCAAGGTGCTCACCAATCGTTTATCTACCGTCATGGCCTCTCTTATCCATCCAGATCGAACTTGTAGTGTTAATGGCAGATCCATTATGGATAATTTACATTTGCTCCGTTCAATTTCAGATTATGTCACTCAGAAAAATCTCTCAGCAGCTTTCATTTCATTAGATCAAGAGAAGGCTTTTGACCGTGTCAGTCATGTATATATGTTTAAAGTTTTGAAAGCGTTCGGTTTCGGACCTTCTTTTATTAAGTGGGTAGAAATACCGAGATATCTAGTAGTGTTATTGTTAATGGCTTTTTGTCTGATCCGTTTTCGGTTTCGCGTAGTGTTCGTCAGGGTTGTTCTTTATCGCCTCTTTTGTATGTCTTATGTCTAGAATCCTTTGCTGTGAAAATTAGAAATGATCCAGATATCACCGGCGTCAAGATTTCAGGAACAAATCTACAGGCCAAAATTTCCTTATACGCCGATGACAGTACGGGGATTTGTACAGACAATAAATCTATCGCTAAATTATTGTATTGGTGCGAACGCTTCGGTTTAGCATCCGGAGCCAAATTAAAGAAGCTAAAAACTAAAGGAATGTACTTAGGGAAATGGAAAACGAGGTCAGATCATCCTTTCAGTATTTCTTGGGTGTATGAGTCAAAAATGTTAGGGATTATTTTCGAAAGCGGTGGCTTTTCTGACAAAAACTGGGATGTTATTTTTGAAAAATTGACAAAATGTCTAAATTTGTGGAAATACGGTCTCTCACTATCTGGCAAAAGTGTGGTGCTAAAAACTTTAGCTATTAGCAAACTTATTTATGTAGCTACTGTTTTGGACATTCCGGAAAACTATTTAAAGAAATTTGAAAAGGAAATATTCAGTTTCATTTGGAAAAACCGCAACAGTGAATATTTAGCTCGTGTTTATATGTACAATACATTTCATCAAGGAGGCTTAGCTATAGATCATCTTCTCTCTAGATTTCAGGCTTTGCGTCTATTTCATTTGTAGCAATTTTGAACGATCATGAAGCCAAATGGGTTCATTTTGCGAAATATTGGATTGGTTTTTCGATGCATAGGATTAGGCCAGATTTTGCGTCAAATTTAATTCCTCATTCTGCGTATATTCCCCCATTTTATGAAAACCTTTTAAGTACCTTTCGTCACTTCTCTAAATTATGCCCAAATTTTGATTGGTTACAATCCTCTTCTGTAAAACTGTTTTATCTCTCTCTTGTCAAAGATGTGTTTTTGGTCTATTTCCTCTTGTTGATTTCCCGACTGTTTGGAAAAACATACTTAATCCTGTAATCGACCCGAGTTCCTGTGATTTGGCCTGGAAACTGAGTCATGATATTTTACCTACAAATTATTTATTATATATGCGCAAGATTACCCAAAATACTAAATGTAGTTTTTGTTCCCAAATTGAAACAGATGAACATCTCATGGTTTTTTGTGCTAATGTCCGTCTTGTTTGGAATTTAGTGTTTGGCTGGATTTTTGATTTTTCCAATATTCTTCTTTCACGGAACAGTTCTGTCATTCGTTTCGGCCTTCTTCCAAAATTTACAGACAAAATTAAATTTTCCTTAGCCTTGCTTCTAATTTTTGAAACTCGTTTAGTCATTTGGCTCTGTCGAAACGAAGTAAAATTTGAGAAAGTTGACATTAATCCAGCTAGTTTAATAGTGCGCCTTTTAGCTAGGTTACGCATCCGTATTTTGGCAGATTTTGAACGCTTTTCCTTATCTTATTTCAATAAATTCTGGTGCTTTTCTGATGTATTTTGTACTGTTTCCAATGGTCGCGTTGTTTTTCTTTTCGATTAATGTGGATTTAATTTTGGTTAGCTTATCCGTATATTGTATATGTGTGCATTCCAAATTGTACTTTTTAATAGCCGCGGCTATTACCTTTTTCCATTTCCGTAGCGTATTTCCTTTATATTTTTCTTCAGGAAATCAATACATGGTATAAGCCGATTATTTTCTTTCGATAAAATCAACTCTAACTTTCAAATAAATGGCTAGATTTAATATATTACAGCTGTCAATCATTTGATTTAATCGCTCCGTTTTAGCTGTGTGCCGACCGGCGCGCAGATGTTTAATTAATATATGAATGTTCATTTCGGTATCTGGCTTGGCAGTTATGGACATCTCGATGTTAACAGCTGCCACCCATTTCGCCTCCGGAGCTGCAGCTTTCAGCGCCTCATATAATCGTTTTCGGGTTGTTCATATCCTTATTTCGAAGCCTATTAAAGTATAAAAATAAGAGATAATTGACTTCTCTCATTATCTATATACACGGCTTTTATATCTATATACTTTATATAACTGTAAATCTTTCCTTTAAATATAATCAGCCGTACTGTCTCTGTCGCGTTTTTCGTCATTATAATTTGCGATTGTTCTCACGTCCTTATTGTCGCGTCTTGGAATGTCTGTACAATATAATGAAATACATTATGCGGATAATAAATTCAACTATTTATAAAACAGAACAAAAACATCGTTCAATTGTTTCAGATTTTGAATTGAATGTTGACTGTAATAAAGACGGGGAAATGATGGCAAAATATTGGCATGACTTCCACATTACGTGAGAGTCGTGATCTCGCTATCATGATGGTATGACGTAATTTCATCACGTGAGGTAGTTAGCCAATCGTGGTTAGTATGAGAAATCTTGTTATCTCCGAGCTATTACGGCACGGCGACTGGGTAACCAGATAAAGCGCCCGTTACAGCCAAGAGGCGCGAAATATGCGATGTGAATCAGCGAGGGGAACAAGGAGAGTCAGTGATACAAGCTGAACAGTATAAGCGTAAAGGGGCTGGGGTGCGTGCGTGGCTTGTTATTCATCGAAACAGATACCATCTATGGTTAGTCAGTTACACGTCAGTTACTTCAACATGGTCGACTTTATATAGACCCCAGTTTTCAACATAATCGATGACGGCCGTTTCCTTCACAGTATTTAGCATTTTAGGCCACATTAACAATTTTTGTTTATCTCTAGGTATCCCTCATCATTTTTCTTAAAAATCCTACCGTAACATCTTCAACTGTTATTCAAGTCTATATTCGAAAAAATCCCATGAATATTCATCATATTTGTTGGTGTTTTGCTCGATTATATTCTGATGTATGTCAGCAGCTTTGAACGTGTCGGTATCTATAGCCTACAGCCGTAGGCCTATGTTCCGCTCGGCTCTCGGATTTGTGACATGTTTTCCTGTAAACATTACAGGAAAACAGCTGAAGTTACAGGAATGATATTTATATTTTCATAATCCTATAATATAAAACTTGAGATATATATTTGGAGTTTTAATTTATGGAAGTGTTTTTGAAGAAAAATGATGAAAACCGAGCGTGGGTTCCGGCGAATGACACCATCTTTTTCGGTGAATCATTCGCCCTGAATTAAAAGGAAATGTTATTCATAAATACATATTTCTGAAACGGGCATCTCTTCAGATTTAATTATAACTAAACAGAATGAAAATCGGTTGAATACTGGCAGAATGTTGCTCGATTATATTCCGATATGTGTGCAGTTTGCATTGAGTTAACAAGTGACAGTGGCTGGAGCCGACCTCACTCGACGTCACCGGTCAGTCCCAGCGCAAAACAGCAGAGGTTGTTAAAAAGGCGTTTAGAGAGATTTCACCCTATATTACATATTACGCTCTAGCAGGATCTGAAATAGCGGTTAGACATCAGAAATGTCTGATCAAAATCTGGTATTGTCTGATTTAAAGTTTGTTTTTCTGCTTCTGTTAAAGCATATGCCTGATCAAATTTTTGTAGATGACTGATCAATTTGAGTGTGATTTTTTTCCAGACTGAGCTCTATAATAACCATCCTCGCGAGCCAGTGTATGGATCGATCTGTTGGGATTTAGGATTTACCTGGACTTGTGAAGATGTATAATAATATGGGCCACCTGAAATATGGCATTGAGACAAAGCATCGGCGATGGGCCAACTTCTAAAATTTGTATAAAAAAAAAAAAAAAATAACAAAAGAACTTGACCCTCAAAAATGTGCGTAGCTGAATTATGCGAGTCTGAACTCATTACTGACGATGCCCTGATACCATAGTAAGCGTCAGACCCGACATTCAAGGTTCAGCCGTCGTCCAAAAAAGATTTAGGCGTCAGTAATCGAAAGATCTTTTTGTATGACAGTTTAGCAACAATTCCAAATGTGTATGTAAATAAAATTAATAGAAACTGAAGATGGTTTCTTACAAGAGAGAAGCGGTCAACAAGTTGCAATGATGTCCGCAAGACATGATGGTGTTCTTGACAAACAAAATTGTATTCACTTACCATTATTCTTCGTTCAAATGAATTTCCAAGACGTTATCCAGATTATGTCTCTCAGTCACGCTTTGATTGTGACTGTTCATTTGAACACCATGAGGATGTAAAACATAGCCCCGTGAAAAGCCGAATTAGACACAAGCTACGAAACGTAGTGCCAGAGATCTTGCACGCTACGATCGTATTTTGCCGTCAGTGTACGATATTTAACACAGAATTTGAGAACTTTGAATTGATTAAAATCGTCAGTCTGCACATGATTTAGCAAATGCTACTAGGCGATATATGTATACGCCGTATGCAGGTCATTCTGAAGTATTGCCACCCATAAATAGCTAGCTCACTATGTCAAAATTGTAATCGTCTCTCTTGTCGTAGATTCATCTTGAGAGAAAGCTGTGATTATTCTTGTAAATGTATAGGTCCAAATATGATGTTCCATCTCGGGTATTCTTGGGTGGGGGGGGGGGGGAGTAAATATCCTTCACAGCGTCGCTAATACAGGGATTATCCAGTGATAGGAGATCGCCTGTTTTGCGTTTGGCGAATGAGGAGGAACGGACTTCTACCTAAAGGCGGATTCATACGAGAACAGATATAGGTCTGCCGAAAGCGGTGCACAATTTGTACCCATTTGGATACCTATACGCTGTTGGTATATGGTATTGCCGAATTTCACATAGATATTGTTAATGGGAAATTTGAGAAATAAACTATGGTAGCTGATATCTGCCATGTCGTACAATCGTACTATCACCATATTTTTACTAGGGCGATGGTACGATGCGGTGTTACGATGCGATGGCACGATGCGATGGCACGATGACACGATGCGATGATACGATGGCACGGTGCGATGGAATGATGGTGCGATGGAAATTTCTCCATCGTACCATCGCATCGTACCATAGTACCATCGTATCATCGTGCCGTCGTACCAACGCGCTTCGGAAGAGTTGCCCAAGATCAAAGTAAAGTCATGCGCAAATAAATTATATTAATTGATTTTTAATTGTTTTCTTCATACTGTCGTGTTATGTTTGAATACACTCCGTGATTTCATCGTACCATCGTATCATCGTACCATCGTATCATCGTACCATCGCATCGTACCATCGTACCATCGCATCGTGCCATCGTATCATCGCATCGTGCCATCGTACCATCGCATCGTACCATCGAATCGTACCATCGTATCTTCTCATCGTGCCATCGCATCGTACCATCACCCTGGTAAAAATAGGGAGATAGAACGACGGTACGACATAGCAGATATCAGCCATCATAATAAACAAAGAATATTCCCAATGATATCCTCTACGTGCGGTAGAACCGAAGAAAGCCTTATACCTTCTGACATTAACATACCGGTGATATTGAACATGGATATAATTAATGAACTGATGTGTCCAATGAGAGCCTGATGAGGAATAGTGGTATAGAGAGTCGAGAAATCCCAAGTAGATAAATGTATATACGGTAAGCGTCCTTTACCACCTAGTTCTTTTGTAAGACTTTTTGAGATTTTAAATATCCACATGCATTCGACGTCTGAATTTCTTGAAATGACAGCACAATACTTTATATCCAATTATTTTTAGGATGACACTTTCTCAGTAAAGCACAAACACTACTGCTGGCGATTTGGTGCCAAACTCTGAGGACGCGGGTTCGAGTCTCGCACGGGACCGACCCATCCAGCACTAGTATTTGTGCTTTACTGAGAAAGTGTCATCCTAAAAATAATTGGATATAAATGTTAACTACTTTCTAAATGGCATTAGTATATATATAATATCGGCTTTAGGAGCTGTGCCATTATATGTCTATCAGAGGGGTAGTAAATGTACGTAATCTAGACTCCGATCTCCGAACTTCCTCTTTTGTGGAAGCTGAGGTGGCCGAGTGGTATAGTCTCGCACGGGACCGACCCATCCAGCACTAGTATTTGTGCTTTACTGAGAAAGTGTCATCCTAAATATAATTGGATATAAATGTTAACTGCTTTCTAAATGGCATTATTATATATAGCACAATAATTCCCCAATTCACAAAATGATTTAACTATACTTGCATGTCTATTGCTAACAAAGTAGACAGACGTTTGATTGCACAACTTCTGGAACCAGCTATAAACCTAGCTTTGTATGGCATTTAATTCATACTGGGAGTCCAGTACAATTTTCATCATATCGGTATGAGTGGTAGTAAAGGAAATACCTCTTTCCTTTATAACTGCTTGCGTTTGTTGAATATATCCTCCAGAGTAAATCCAGTGGAGGAGTAAGTCGATACAGAAGCTGGTGGAATAGCTATACTCAACTCCTTAACCAGGATGTGGTAATAGTAATATTTATATATATATATATTATATTAGTTGGGCCCAGAATATATATTATATATGTACCGGAATAAGTATGTTCTAATAACGTACACGTGTATGTACCAGAAAATCCCTGGTCGCTTTGACCATATCTTTCTCAAATTTTAAACATGAATTCTTTTGCACACATTTACCAATTGTGTGATAGTCACTACATAATTATTTTTCTTTGACCCAAAGGCACAAAAATGAAGGAAAACTGTTTATCACGCCGAATACGTATTCGATCCATTATGAAATTGCTGTGTACTTCTTGTAGATGAAGTTTTAGCGGTGACTATATATGTTTTAGATAATGCTACCGTCCGAAGGTCCCAGAATTAAGATTGTGGACATCATGTTAGTTTTTGCTCAATTGAATTGCAACAAATAAACTCTCCAAATCGAGTTATATATATTTTTTGAAAGCTCTTAATTCAGGAAATTAGAATTTAGTGAGAATTTTGTTCTTCTGTTCACTACAAATGGATTATTTGAACTTAAACGAAGCGGTTTGTGAAAATTTAGTCTTCAGATGTCGTCGCTAATAACCCATAAAATATTCATCGAAAATATTTTAACTTTCAGGTTCCTATAATATACTTTTCAAATATTTAAACTTTTAAAATGTATAAACGCGTCTCATTTTTTTAAATGTTGTCCTGAAAATCATTTAATGACAAAGTTTAATAATTAAAAAAAAAATCGAAAAGCGCCACCCATTCTACTAAATGAATGGGTAACTTTTAAACGGGGACAAACTTAGGAAAACTGGGGCACTTTTATTCAGTTTATTGCAACATTGTGTCCAAATTTCATGAATTTTCGCATAGGAGTTATTAGAATACAAGCGTCTAGTCCGTCATTCAATATTCAACCGTCGTCCATTAGAGAATTTCCGCGTCCACAATCCAAAGACTTAATTCGTAAAATAGCATATTAGCACCAAATAAAGAAAGTAAATCATAGTGTTAATCAAACTAGGCCATTTTGTGCGAGAGAGAGAGAGAGAAGCCGTCAATCTAAAAAAACCTGGTAAAAAAATTAACGGAGGTACATAGGAGCCATTTTCTCCAATTTGGGATCGTTAGTTTCTTCAACCAAGTGAATGATTTAAATGACTTAAGGAAAATGACATTATTATCACAATGTGAGCCTTGGAGTCTGACCACTCTGTGAGATATATCGTACTGTTGATTAAGGGTATCATGTTGGATGTATGAAGAAGATATAATGGGGAATTACCATGGCTATGCGTCATTGGTATGAGGGAGCATGTGTAGGGCGGTGTGGGGGAACGCGTTGCACGGCATACTCTGTATAAGGGAAAAATAGTGGGATATTGCATTGAGGAAAATGAGAAATACTGGGTGAAATTTCCATGGCACTGGATTTATGATTTCGGGAAATAGGCATAATGACGGGAGATATTGGGGTATTTTATTGGGGAAAATGAAGAGAAATGGGTGAAATAATTGGTGAATATATAGAGATGATTAAGAGAAATAGAGGGAAGACTGATCAAGGTTAGATGATATGGATATATATGTAAAGAAGATATAATGGGGAATTACCGATGGCTATGCGTCATTGGTATGAGGGAGCATGTGTAGGGCGGTGTGGGGGAACGGGTTGCACGGCATACTCTGTATGGGACCTGATCAACATTAGATGATATGGATACAGATGTAAAGAAGATATAATGGGGAATTACCGATGGCTATGCGTCATTGGAAGGAGGGAGCATGCATATATGTGTAGGGCGGTGTATGCCCTGTGCTCATTGTAATACGATGGAGTGCCCAATCAAACCAACCAGCCAACTAACCAACCAACCAACCATGGGGACGCTAGCGGGATCATATTCTAAAATACCAGTTCCTATCTTTGTGATGCCGTGATCGTTTGCAACTATAGGCATCTTCACATTGAATTAAACGTACCCAGTATGATAAGGTATGATGTCAGATATCGTCCGTTCATAACTAGCGGGTCTCAATGTTGTCTCCTACCGAGGACAGATAGGTGTAATTATGAAGTCATTGTGACGTCGAACAAATCTTTAAACCATTTGAATTATTCCCAATCTCTAGTCAAATTCATTAGTTTTATTTTGTGCATGACATCTATCGTTTTGATTCACCCAATTATGATTACATTTTCCGCTACACCTACTATATTTTAGGAAATTTAGTATCACCGTCATTCACTGCAAAATCGCTACCTTATGACTACACGGATTTTCGGTCTGGCACCTCTGTGATGACCCGCATACCCTATACTCTTTCATGCTGTTTGGTCAGAAATTGGTCAGCTCGGGGTGCAAACCGGACGACCATTTTGCTGCATCGGTTTCCGACCACGAATGTATGTATAGGTATGGTGAGATTCTGCTGGTGGACGTTTCGTCTCCGAGGGTTGTCCTCTGTACAAATCACTGTGGTTGTATTTTGTGACTGTAGTTAACATGGTGGAGAATGAAGTGTCTGGTCGGCGCCGGGCCTCACAGACTTGTGTTCTGAATAAGGACTTGCATTCTACTAATATTTTCCCCGTGTGGACCGTTTCTTCTATTTAACGGTCAGATATTTCATCACTTTACATCAGATGCCTTGATAGGGCTATTACATCATTGCTCTTGAATATTTGTATCTACATTCGCCGAAATATTCAGGGAATAATCCTGAATAGCTCAGGTTGCACATCCACAACTCAATTTCAGAGATTTTCCTGAAATTCAGGGATATTTTCCTGAAATTCAGGTATATCATCCATGAATTAAAGCTAAATCACCTGAAATTTAGGGGATTTTACGTGCCTGAATAGGGTCGGGAACTTACTAATCAGGGTGGTAAATTTGCCTGAATTTCAGGGAAAATCCTCTCATTCAGGGATCTTTTTCTGAAATTCAGGAAATTATACCTGGATTTCAGGTGAAATTGAGTTGTGGATGTGCAGCCTGATCTATTCAGGATTATTCCCTGAATATTTCTGAGAGTGTATGGGCTATGGGCCCCGTGCTCATATCATTCGGGGTGTCTACACGAACAGTCACCTGTATATGATGAGATTCTACTGGTGGACGTTTCGTACCCGAGGCTTGCCCTCTGTACAAATCATGGTGATGGTAGTTTGTGAAGGTTGGTAACAGGGTAGAGAATGTAACGCTTATTCGGCGTCGGGCGGACTTGTGTTTTGAATAAGGATTTGCTTTCTACTAATATTTCCCACGTTTGTGCTATTTATTACCTCACTGCTCTTGAATATTTGTATCTAATACCGCGCAAGCCGGTGCTATAGGGGCCGTGTGTTCATGCCAATCAAGATGTCCACATGAACAGCTACAACAAAAGCTTGACTGAGATACCAATCATCACAGGGATCGTCTTGGTTCTTTTGATGTTTCTAGAAATATGTAGTCAGAATATTGGAATGTGGGGTCATATGACTGCTTCTGAGTACGCCGGTATGTTTGTCCACCACCTTTATATGATGTGTTTAATTGTTACCTGAAAATGATGAGATTCGGCTGGTGAATATTTCATCCTCGAGGCTTGCCCTCTGTAAAAATCATTGCGATTGTAGTAAGTGACTGTGGTTAATATGGTGGAGAATAAGCCTTTTCGCGGTTACACGAATCTGGGGTGATGACGGCCCTTTTGCTACGCTATAAAGAGATCATTTATCTCTCAAAATATGCAAGACTGAAAGCTGACATGCTTCTTAGTTTATTTTACGTTGATTTCTCGAGTTTCATAACAATATACCCAGTAGGGTTAGTAAAATCACCAGCAGATCAGTCCGTACACTTGTGTTAATCTAGCGGCGCAGGAAGCGAAAGTACATGTATCACCTCTCCGATCCCAGAATACAGTGCGTTTAACATGGTGTTCTTGTTGTAAATTTGTGACCGCGAAAAGGAGTATGAAGCATTTGGTCGGCGTCTGGTTCCACAGTTTTCACAGTGTTCAGAATGAGGACTTGTATTCTGCTAATATTTTCCCCGTTCGGCCGTTTCTTCTATGTAACGGTCGCATAATTAATCACTTTTTCATCAGATGACTTGATAGGGTCATTACATGCAGTCAGAATATTGGCCTGTGGAGTCAAACGAGTTCTGGTCAGTACGCCGGTATCTTTATCCACCACCTTTATATGCTGCGTTTAATTGAATATCTTGGCACGAAACTAAAATGAGTTGAGAGATACAATGTCAAATTATTGTTATGTGTACTAGAATCAAGATTAATTAACTGTGATTAATAACACTAACCATGCAGAACCACATAAACTTTTTTTAAATTGTTTTTATTTCCGGAAAGCTGTCAAAACATCTACAGTGGTTGGTAAATATACATTCATTTTGCAACTAAACCATTTTTTTTTTCAACTGAACGCACATGAGCTACGGAAGACAAAATGACTGTTTTCATGAATTTTTCTGTCAGACATACATTAAAATTTCGTTCCAACTATTGAGCATTGTGATTGGCTAGATCCTGTGTTAAATGTGACGAATTTAATCAACGCCACAGGACATTATTGCTAAAAACTTATAAAACAGGGCTATACCACCAAGCGCCTCCACTCAGAGTTTTTGAAATTTGGCGATACATATCGCATGCTGATAGCAAAATACGAGCGTAGCGTGCACGACCAATGACGTTACATTTCGTAACTTATGTCTAATTCTGCTTATCACGGAGATGGGACCGTACGAACCCATTACTTCAAGATCCCCATGGTCCTACGCAATCAAAGCGTGATTGAGATGCATCATACTCTATACAACAATTTTACAACGAAAGTCATATGGATTAAAAATAATGATCAGCTATACAGATTTGATATTTTGAAACATCATAACTTGCTGGCATCTTTGAAAACTGTTGACCGCTTTTCTCTTGCAGATTTAAGTAAAGTATTTGATCTGTCAATCATGACAAATTTGATTATTACGGCTTTCGAAATATAGCAAATGACTGGTTCAGAAGTTACTTTTCAAATCGCACCCAAATTGTCTCCCTCAACAATACATTCTCAACACCTTCTAACATTACATGCGGAGTTCCCCAAGGTTCAATTCTTGGCCCAATCTGGTTCTTACTGTACATCAATGATATCACAGCTGCTTCAAATCTTGATATTACTCTATTCGCCGACGACACAAGTGTTAGCTACTCTTCCTGCGATCCCAAATTCCTTTCTGAAATCGTGAATGTGGAATTATGCAAATTATACGAATGGTTTCGTTGCAACAAGCTCTCTCTGAACGTTTCTAAAACAAAATGCGTATTCTTTAAGCCGCATCGTTCGTCATCTTCGTTTCATCGAATTATAAAAATTAACAACATTGACGTAGAACTTTTTGAAATTTCAAATTTTTAGGAGTATATTTTAACAACAAACTCAACTGGCAAACACACATGAGTGAACTAAGCTGAAGGTTATAAAGAAACATCGGGGTAATCAATAATATCAAGGACTGGGTCAATAAAAATACATTAATCACTCTGTACTATACATAGATACTGCAATATATCATGAGCGAATAACTTTCCTACTCATACTGTTCCACTTATTATTCTACAAAAACGACTGGTTCGTATTATTTGCACAAAACCTAAATACGCACATACTAAACCATTATTTATACAACTAAACCTGCTAACTTTCAATAAAATCAACAACTATATAATTCTAAGTTTAATCCACAAAGCTATACACCAACCATTTTCATTACCTATTCGCTTTCAAACTTACTTTACCAGACTGCACAACATTCATCAATACCAAACACGACAGAAACACCTCAATCTTTATCGACCGTTTTACAGTTCTCAACGATCATTTATATTAAAGGACCGCGAATATGGAATCAACTTCAAACAGAACTCAAGTCAATTACTTCTATATCATTATTCAAAAAATGAATATAATACCACTCACCAACTCGCGACACACAAAACTAAAAAGTAAAATGACAATTCAATAGCGTACCGTAAAGAATTATGTAATATCATGACATTAAGTCTCATATATATTGGTGTGTGTGTGTGTGTACTTGTGTGTCTGTATATATATGTATGTGTATATATATGTATATAATCATAGTTATATATATCATTGTATCATAGTTATCATATATTTTATTATTTCTTAATGCGACGCTTGGATAATATATATATATCACTAATTTTGTGTTTATGTTCCACATGTACACATATCTAACTATCATTTCCTTTGTATATACGTTCAAAACAAATGTAACTGATCTTTCTGAGCTCTCATATAATTCACCATTCTATTGTTAGTATAGAAAATATCTATATACTTAAATCTAATTTTATTATCATATATACTAAATTACTATGGGATAGAACAAGCCCATTTGGGTTTTATTCCCGCCATTATCACACCAACCTTTATGTGTATATATATTATATATCTCAATCAATCAATCCATCAATCAATCAGTCAAAAAACTAGCATATTTATATGTTTTTGTTAATTTGTGGCTAATACTGTTACATGGAATATGGAATAGGTCTTTGTAATATGGACGCGGAAATTCTGTAATGGACGATGGCTAAATATCGAATGACGGATTAGACGCTCGTATATTGGACAGTTTTTTTTTGATCAGCTCAAATCTTTTCTATTGAGTGGACAGCCAATGTTTCTACAGTTTATTCGTTGGTTTGTACAACGTTTATTAAACAAAGTAATTGGAGCACAGTGAGCAGAGCTCATTAGTGTGTCTCCAAGAATAAATTGCTTTCACAGAAAAAACGTTACGGTTGCAAATACATATATAACAATTATTCTTTACAGAAAAACATTGTAATACGGTAGGTATATATACTTGACGGTTGTAGTGCTGTAATTCGGTATTACAATTGCTTGATAAAAATAAGTACAAAAGTAAAAGACATACTATACAGGGTGTCGTCACCTATGATCAGTGTCCGCGCGAGTTGGCCACCAGATGATATGAATTGAACAAGTTGAAGGCCGCGGCCTAGATCAATCCATACTTTTTGTTTCCTCAATATAAGTGCCAACGTAAATTTGTATATTTATATTTTCCTGCTCGGTTTTATTGCTGTCACCCGCAAGAAGATTATGACATGGGACTGAATGAACGTTACTGTAGATGATACAAACATTTTTTGACGCGGAACAGTGAAAAAGGGACAATCAAAACAAGAAATGTTTGGTTGTCTCATCGCGGAAGCCACATGCACATGATGTAGTATCAGACAGGTGATTATTAAACAGGTGGCGCTTTAAGTTGCTACAACCATTACGGATACGGCAAAGTTGTTTCGTAGGATCAACATAGTTCCAAGGGGGTGGAGTAGGCTTTGGATACATTTGGAGTAATTGCCGTTTGAATTGGGGAAGGCTCGACATATTGCGTACAAAAAAAGTATTCGCAACACAGGTCAATTCACATCATACAGATGCCGTACTAAGCTTCTTCGAAACTCTTTCTTTCCAGCTACTGTTCGAGATTGGAATAGTTTGAGATGTTTGAGGTTGAGCGAAGAGACTACAGAATTGTTAACAAAGTTGATATCAACAATGGTTAGTTCGACTTTCCTTGAAATTAAAAGGGAGATAGTTTTGGAAGCATTGAATTGGACGAGCCACGTGTTGGACCAATTACTTGTTTATAGTTTATTCGTTCTTCAGATATAATGGCGTGAATATATGTATTTGTATGCTAAAAAAAATAACTACGTTGTCTGACAATATGGTGAGTGGTGGTCGAAGATATGACGGAGAAATCGAAAGATAAAATTTACATGTACAGGTGAACAAATCTATTAATGATAAGAACGATTTCGACACCCCCGATAACACCGGCGATTATTGGTGTCATCATGACGCCTTTATTGGTCTGGGGTTCGCTCTTCTTCACGTTCTCAACGAAGACCAGGTTCGACACTGCGCCGCTTTGGAGAGCGGCATCGAAAGCGCGTATGCCAAAGATATGTTTCTCTTCCACGGAGATGTTGAATGGCAATTGGACGACAGCCCGTTCACGGCTTCCTCCTGGTAAGGGATCAACCAAGCTGATGTTCATCAACAAGCAGTCGTCGAAGGAAAGCCTCAGATCATCGAAGGTATCGGCTCGTCGAAGCTCGTAGTAGCTTGCTGTTGAATGAAAGCAAAAGAAGATTGCTACAATTCTTAGAAAGGGACAACATACAATCGATGTTGGAGATATTTATCAAAATAAGCACCGGTGCGCAAGTTATCAATCTGAACCCATGTTTTCTTTGTCGAACGTATAATCTCGCTAGAACAATGATTATGTATATGAATTCCCGAGCTTATTATACCACCATAACTCGTCAAATTCCGTGCTTCCATATTATTGAGAGAACAATTGAGATTCTCTCTGTGCAGTGACCCTTGACTTCAGCTGATCAGCTACAGGTTTGTATAATTTCTATTTGCCTCAATGTTTTAACCTGGAAGATTATTATATTGTACTGTATTTTCCCATTATTCAGAGAAAATGTCATTATGCTTAGAATAATGCATAATTTGGCAAATATTGCATGACAACATGCCAGCTATCACCGGTTCAAAAAATTCTTCTAGGTTAAAAGATAAGGCAAAAGTGAAAGTATACGATCAGCTAAGTCACAGAGATGCTCTCTGTGGTTCTCCCAATAATGTGCAAATTGCGGATTTTTCAAAAAGGAATTTTGACCTGGGCGAAAACATCGCTTTATGTGATAAATGTGTGTGTTTCTTTATCAAGACGCCGATTCTCTGCCATATACCCGCATATGGATTTGATAAGGCAAAAACACCAATGTATATGCTTTCGCGAGTGCACGCATGCTAACCCTTGACACATTCCGTTTACAACTGAGGACGCTGACACAACAATATCTGCACATTTTAGTGTGTTACTTATGAAATATTATCGTTTTCAGAGGGATCTATCTCCCTAAAGCGACCTCTGGAAGCAACGGTCTCGAGAATTCTAATATAAGGCATACTGATACATCCTGCTACATATACATGTATGTAAGCGCATCTCAAATGCCTTTATTTAGTTCTTACATTTTCGGTGTGCAACTTTAGCGGTGTCGTTTATTTTTGTATATATTGTGCCAAAGCCGAACTTCTCTGTTTATTTTGTCCGTAAATCCATAATTCTTTTAACTTCCCTTTTGGATCGACGAATAAAGTCCATCATTTGGGAAAAATTTGCGTTTGCCAGACAATAACTGTTGACCCTTTAGATGAATAACTGAGTGCCTTTGAGTCTGTGTCGTCAGAAACCGACTGTTCTCTCCGTGGGCGGGTGGGGGGGGTGGGAGGCGGGGGGTGTCACAGGTTTAAAAAGCAAGGAGTCACTACTGGTGCGGAACGGTAAAGCGCGGTTGGCAGAAACTATACATTCTCGCGCGCAGATGTAGTGAAACCGAGTACAAGTGGTTAAATTGAGGTTTCAGTGCAGTGTTGGATACGTACCCTTTCCTTGATCAAGGTCATCGCCTGGAGCAGTCCATGTCAGAGTAACACTTGCGTTAACAAAACTGTATTCTTCCGCCTTGAGATCAGTGATGCGGCTTGGGGGATATGGGTCAGTGTTTGGCACAAAGCCCGTAACGAGGAATCCACCAGCAGAGGTTATTCTTTGGAATGGGTCAACTTTTTCCAGAACAGTTGACGGAGGTGTACCTGCAAATGGACATTTTCATATTCCCGATATAAATACGTCGCAACAGTGGAAACCAATTATGCAGTCGTCCTTACTCAATTGCATGTTTTGAAAGAGCGTTCTGGATAGCATGTATTACACGTATATCAATCCGCCTTTGAATATTATTGAGAGAACCAAAGAAGAGCCTGTATGTGCAGTGACCCGTGACTTCAACTGATCAGCTACTGGTTCGTATGATTTCACTTTTCCCTATCTTTTAGCCCAGGAGAATATTTTGAACTGCTGACAGCCGGGATATTTTCATGTAATATTTGCCAATTATACATTATTCGAAGCATTATGACACTTTATTTGAGTACTGAAATGATATAGAACATATTCATTAAATTACGTTATTTTCCCCCAGTTCAAAATATTCTCCTGGGTTAAAAGATAGGACAGAGTGAATTACATGAACCAATCGCTGATCACATGAAGTCACGGGTCACCACACAGACAGGCTCTTCTCTGTTATCTCATTAAGGTGCAAAGGGCGGATTGCATATAAGATTATAATAGAATTAAGGAATAGTCATTTAAACTAGTAAATAACTATAGGAACTAATGCAGTAATTACCGGAGTAAAGTTTTATCCAGGTATTGGGGTAGGGGAAGAGTGGTGAGAGAATGTGGGTCCTTCTAAGTAGTTCCTTATAAAAAAAATCAAGGTGGCCGTGAGGGTGGTGGCGTGACGTAGCGATGACGTCACGGATGAGGTCTCTTCTGCTGATGACGTCATCTGGCACCTAGGGCAACCCACTCATGAACATTTGCCGTATGGAGTGCGACACCTTGTTTTCTCCGTCTCGATCTGTAGAACACGATGGGATGGGTCTCGCGGCGATCGCGTGAATTTCGCTGAAAATTTCTGACTTCGCACGCGGGTGACGGTGGATCAATATTGGTCCGATTGAGTCGTATGAGGTTTCGAAGTGGAGCACCCGAGGGGGACCATCCGGCTGGACTGGTATGAAGTGAAAGTAAGGATATGGCGAGCATGTACAGACAGGGAATTAAGGAAATAGAGCATTTGAATGGATGTTTTGGGGTCCAGATGGGCCAATAGTGGACGTACTGGGTGTGGGGGGGGGTTCACGTGAAGCGCTCTTCGAGGCCGATCAAGTCATGGGTGGGTGCATGAAAAATTTTCTTCGGAAAAGATCCGGAAACACGCACTTTACCTCTTAAATATGGAAAATTGCTATTAAATGAGTCTAGGTACGGTAATTTCGCCCTCCGCCCCTAGCGAATCGTGGCCTGTCGCGAGGTGCAGGATGGGTAAAGCGGTTGTAAGTAAAATTAGGATCTGCCCCAGAAATATAAGAAGTGGAACACGGACTTTTTACCCCCCTGTGCGAAAAAGACAGAAATCATAGTCCTATGGTAGGGCTAGGCAGCAAGCTATACATATAGGAGACAGAATGCAGCGTCGCTCAGGTACGTCATTGAGACATGGCTACTCCTATACAGAACTATCTCGTCACGACGGGTAGAACACTCAACTGTACATGTGAGTGACGTCATCCATAACGTCATCCTTGACGTCATCACCATATCACGCCACCACCCTCACGCCTCACCCTCATTTTTATAGGGAATCGGTCCTTTCCCTACTACTTTTCCACCGTCGTTCAGCCCCGTTCATCCCTAGTTGCTTAGAACACAAAACTCTTATTTCAATAGTATTATGGGAACAGTCCACCGGAAGCCAGGGCTATATGATAACAGAGGTAATGTATTTAGTTCTTGGTCAAATTTTTTCACATCAGTGGGATTTTCAAATGTCTTCCATGTCTATCCACAAGAATAAAATCTTTTTTTTAGCTCGGTAATCTCATCACAGCTAGAGAAAAATGTGATATCTATCAGATGAGAGCCATCTGCCTTTTTTATGATCACCTTTAAAAATATTGACCATCACTTCTGAAGAGAAATGAGCAATGATTGCAATTTTAGGTCATCACCATTTGAAGGTGATGAGACAAAATCATCACCCTTGAAAGCTGATGACCGTCACCATTTGAAGGTGATGGTTCTAACTCATCACCTCTTGAAGGTGATGGCCAGGTAAACTCATCACCTCTTGAAAGTGATGGCCAGGTATGATCACCATTAAAGGGTGATGGGCCTTCACCTTTTTCTAGCTGTGTTTACATGATTGAATTACTGTCAATATGGAATATCTTATCCAGCCTATCAGATTCTTTCTACTGTACATTACAATGCCTGTATTACATAAATGCGCTGCGACGTGAATATGTTGAAATTTCGTCTGAAATAAAAGACCAGTCAACGCATTTTATGAAAATGGATCGCGACCTATACGTCCACGTAGCGGACTCATTTCAACGCTAGTTGCACATAGTATTCAGGTTCAATTTCACTTCAATTTAACAAGTATATTTAATTTCACGTCCAAGACTCCCCTGAGTACATGATTTGAGGAGTGTCATGGTTGAATAGCAATCTAAATCATGAATATTATGTATTACCTGAGGTGATGGATGAAGGATGTGAAAGATTCACGCAAGGATAATGCAGTGTTCACTAACCTGTCGTAGACCGCGCCACACGTCCGGTACCGGTGCCTGGGGTGACCACTGAAGTCTCATTGTTCGTTGACACCACAACGTCTACCGAGTATTTCCCATCGTTATTGAATTTTGTGAAGTATGCTGAATATACCCCATCGTCTTTCTTGATATCAGCTCCTAAAATTGTAATGTTTTTTTCAACCACATGGAACTACAGATATGATTCTAACGATTCAATATGGCGACTCCACAAGTTTTCACATCAAGGATTGCTTCGTTCCTAGTGCACCCCTAACCAGTAAATGCTGATGTGAACTTCTTCATTGAGTTGTTCCGTCGAAGGGTCGTTTTGGCAAAAGTTACAACGCATTCCTTGTGTTGAATAATTATCAGTTAGCACCATATTGACAATAATGAATATTCGGCCAGAAAATCAATTTGATACAGTTTCTCTCTGCTAGCCTAAACAATTAGCACATATGAATTGTACTCTCCAAAATAATTAGATTGAAGTTCAATTTATCAGATTGAATTAGTGACTAATTGGACTGAAAATATTCAATCTAATAGACTGAAAGCGATAAAACGAATCTGTTGTAGACAGAAAATTCAATCTACTAGATTGAAATTTTCTAATAGATGGAATATTCAATCGAATAGATTGGTCACTAATTCCAATATGATAGATTGAATTTTCAATCTAATTATTTGAGAGAGTATGATGGTCGAGAAGGGACATCGCTGTATTGTACGAAGGCAGCAGGCGAAGAGCGAAGTCAGGATGCGAAATCAAAACATGAAGCGCGAACTCAGGATGCAAAGTCGCGAAGGCAGGATGTGAAGTGACGAAGCCAGGATGCGAAGCGCGAAGTCAGGTAATCAAAACAAAGCAACGCAAAGATTGGAAGCGAAAAGTGGAGTCAGGATGCAAAGTCGCGAAGGCAGGATGCGAAGTGGCGAAGTCAGGTGCGGCGACTTCGCGCTTCGCATCCTGCCTTCGCATCCTGCTTCTGTGTGATTCATAACCAATACAGCGATGTCCCTTCTCGGCCATCATAGAATTGTATGGGTTTCTTTAATTATTCTGATAACTTAGTTGTGTTCACCAGGTGTAACAACCTAATAAGTAGCAGGCGTCAGATCCGACACTCAATATTCAACCGTCATCCATAACATAATTTCTGCGTCAATAATCAAAAGATCTATTTCGAAACTAAACAGATAGACACAAATGAGTTACGTTTCGTAACTTGTGTCTAATTCCGCTTAACCCGGGGCTAGGGGCCGTATGAACCCATGAACTTCAAGATCCTCATGGTACTCATATGAACAGTCACAATAAAAGCGTGGCTGAGATACATCATTCTTTAGATGACGACTTTACAACGAATTATGGATTAAGAATACTGATCAGCGATACGGATTTGATATTTTTGGAACATCATGATGTCTTGCCGACATCATTGAAAACTGTTGACCGCTTCTCTCTTGCAGGAAACAAGCCTATGTTTATGTATACTATGATTGTCTTTTAGAATTTGGTGCTAATACTGTTATATGGAATATGGAATAGGTCTTTGGATTATGGACGCGGATATTCTCTAATGGACGACGGCTGAATTATGAATGACGGACCAGACGCTTGTAATCTGAATAACTAAACTCGATAAGAAATGATCTGACATTTAACTATGCTTATTCTCGCTGTTAAATATTTTACCATGAAATATAATGTTCAAACTTTCCAGTTCAATAACATTTTACATTCTGTTTATACCCCAGTCGGGTTTGTATAAATCACCCTTCTCAGACCAGATCACGCGCATTGGTCAACAGAATATCCGAATGAGAACAGTTTACCATTAAAGTCTATCGGCATCGTAAGAAGAAGAAATGGTAGGTTAATTAATTAATTAAGTCAAGGACCAATGAACGTCACCATCCAACTTAAAAAGCTACGAGGACACAAGATATAAACTATAGCCGAAAACGATAATACCGGGTTCCAAGCAATCGGCAAGTATGAACACCATATCGACTAAAGGAGCTACTAAGTCGATCATCAGACAGCGTCAGGTTAAAAAAAAATCAGAATCCACTTACATACAAACCTATGGAATTTTTTGTTATCGTTGATATAATTGGTGTTAGCCTCTGCTGGATATCATTGCGTTTTGGTTAATGTAGGCTAATCCAAGAAGTTTGCAAATAAGTAGGCTATTCTTACCCGCCATAAACCTTATAATCTATAAAAACATATATACTTTCTCTGTCGAATTGACAAGAAGACTCCTGGTGATATGAGCGCCATCTTGGTTGCTGAGCGAAGAATTGTGGGTTAATATTTATAGATCAGAACATAAGTTTCGGATGTTTGCCATACCAGAAAGCCTATACTCCACTTTTCGTTGCGTTAATGCCTCAAATAAATTAGTTGGGGGGAAAAAACTAAATTTTGATTGGTCTGTGGTGGCCATATTGCTCTAAGCTGAGTGAAGCTTCATAATCACTCTAGAATGCCTTATAAGATCATTGATCATATATGCCAAGTTACATGATTGCTTCAGATATTAGGGAGCTCTTCATTAAATCCAAATGAAATTTCAACGCGATCCATTAACTATATTTTTCCCCGAGAAGAGCTATCTACTGCTATTCCTCGGTTGGTAGATGGCTCCAAAGCCACAATATTCTTGATGGCAGCGTTTCCTTACATATATATTTACCCCATTTTCCCTATTCAATTCCGATATTCAGATAACCCAACAATAATTGTGATTGATCTACGCCGCCTACCGTGTCTTACAGAGCAAATCCTTCTTCAATCTAGGTAAACCAAGATGGTAAATCAGGGGAATACCATCTAGACGTAACGCAATGAAAACTTCGTGCGAAATCTTCACCGATATTCTACGAGATACCATAATAGGTCAATCACGACAATATCTACCTTTTCTCTCTGACAATGATTGATGTTTAGTTCACGGAGATTAACATGTTCGCACGGCAAAACTTATATTTTGATATTTTCTACCTCCTAACAAAGACTTTTCGGCGATAGTAAACTATTCGATCTTTACGGCTTACCATGCACACTGTCTGTAAATGATGCCATATTTGGATACTGTTTCAGAATGATGTTTATATATTAATCCAAGTGCTATCGTGTGTAATTACTGTGGGCGTGCTTTTGAAATTGTTTCGCCATTTTAGCCACCTGAATTCGCTCGGGATTTATATAGGGCTGAAATCAGATATAATATTCTGTAATATTATATCTGAGTTTAATGAGATTGATCTTTATCCAGGGATGGTCATTAAAATTCCGTTAATACGGTACGCCAAGTTTCGCGTTGTTCGGTTTAGCCGGTCCGGACAAAAAAGAACTTTGCAAGTTTTCGCATGAATCCAATATGGCGACCAAGGCAGTTGACTAATGGGCATCAGTTTAAGATAATAGATAGATCCTATACGGCCCAATCAGTATGTTAAGTTTTCACTTTATCCACCCAGCAATGCCGAAATAATAGAACGCATACAATCTGGCGGAAAAAATAGAACATAACAATAATAATAGACCACACTGGCTTGGAATCCTAGTAAACGCAAGCTAACTTATCTGACGTTTTACACTCTTAAAATGAAAGTGCTGTATTTAACATTATAAATTTTCGAGGAGTGACGACATTATATTTATAACGCTCTCAGAGAGTGTTAAAAAATGCTATATCCAACATTATAGTGCTGTATCATAAGCAATACAACACTTTACAATGCTGAATTTAACACATGTACAGTGTTGTATTGTTCCTGATACAGCACTATAATGTTGAATATAACACTTTTTTCAACACTTCTGAGAGTGTTACAAATATAACACTTTATATAATGTTGTCACTCCTCGGACATTTATAATGTTAAATATAACACTTTCAGTTTAAGAGTGTATGGAGAAAGCTAAATATTTTTTACCTTGTCCGTTGTCAAGGAGTACGACATCGACGGGTCCACCGGTTGTTCTGTCGACTGTTGCTGAAACATTAGCCTTCACCACTGCTAAATATCCCTTTGTTAATTCAGCATATATCGCAGATCTTTTGCCGAATTTAACTTCGATTGTATTCATATATGCTTTGGCTGTGATCGGGTCCACACCTTCATGTGGATATGATATCGCTGTGACGATCGTGACTTCATCTCCGGATATAGCACCACTGTGTGTTATGTGGTATGTCCAGATGCCGGGCTGGATCGAATAGAAGCAAGTATTAAAATGAATCGATAAAATATACCCTATCAGCCATATGACGCTTCTGCATGCGGTATAGTTTTGTAAATGGCGATAAACGCGTTTATAACTTTACAAGGTGGTCGAATTGATATAACAAATATAATTCTTCCCTAATTGCAAAGACAAGAACGTTGTGAACGAACCTTGATCATTCGAAGCAATGAGGAATGCATTTATAGAAATCAATATTCATAGAATAGACCTCTAAGTAACGAAATTCGATAACTTTATGTTCTCTTCTTGAATGTCATTAGTTGGTCGAGATTTGGACACGGCCCCTGTGTGACGTCACATGATTACTCATTTAAGAGTAACATTTGTGAATATATTTGATCTGATGTCGGGAATGTACATGCATAATCTATCAATTTTCCAAGTGTGTCGATATGACGTTTTATCAAGTTTTGTTTCCCCAGTGATTTTTGGGTGAATATTTTTATTTTATATTTTCGGTTTATATAATGTATATTCTGGTCGTGTTTATGTTTTAATGCTCCATTTTAAAACAAAGGTTCAACTGAACAAAATGGACAGATGGACAAGTGAATGCAGAAAGTGGATGAAAGTCTGAGCATGCATATCTAAACCTTGAACATAAAAACAGAAGCTGTCTGTTCTGTATGGGGATTGGGGTCGGACAATTCATTGAATGAGTGAATCATGATGAAAACTCCCAGAATATATGAGGGTATGGGGTCGGGCGAGGTTTATTTTATAAGATTGTGGGTGGGGCTCAGTACCCTGGGGTTGGGGATATGCTCCCGAGGGCAGTGGTTTGGTTGAATAGGGGTAGCATGCAAGCTCCCAGTATGTATGAGGGTATGGGGTCAAGCAAGGCTTAGATTAGGAGATAGGGGTAGGACTCAGTGACCTGGGGGTGGGGACATGTTCCCGAGGGTAGTGGGTGGGTTTAAAAGCGTAGAACAATTTAACCTGCCAGAATACATGAGCGGTTGGGTAAGGCTGAATTTAAGAGATAGGGGGTAGGGCTCCGTGCCCCAGGTGGGGACATGATCCCGAGGGTAGTGGGTGGGTTGGCTAAGTGTACATGTAGCATGACGCAAACTCCCAGAACATATCAGGGTTTGGGGTCGGGCAAGGCTTAATTTATAAGACAAAGGGTGAGTCTCAGAGCCCCAGGGATGAGGACATGCTCCCGAGGGTAGTGGATGGGTACATGGTTCAAGGTTCTGTAATTGCTGATCACAGCGCCCGTTATCGAGCAGATAGATATACAATCAAGCGGAGATAATTAAGTATATATACATATAGAATAACCTAGTTGATTAGAAATAATTTGATTTGATTTACAGAAAAAAATAGTAGCCATGTAGTTGTGATACCAGGAACAATAATGCCAGGAGCAACGATTTCGCTGGCATTTTACAATAAATTATGATCTTACTGACTAATGGGTATATCAGTATCTGTGTGTAACATTAAAAATGTATATTAGCTAACATTATCTGTCTTTCCTGTACCTGGAACACATTTGTCATATCTGTCTTTCCTGTACCTGGAACACATTTGTCATGTTTAGATGCAGAACCATCAATCATATTGCTACGTGCGCTCATACAATCATGAACAAACTTACCTAAATTTTATTTAATTGAATCCTCGCACGATAAAAGCCAAATAAATTTGTTTGAAATATCGAGTTGAGAAAAGTTGGCATTCATGCTATCACATTTAAATAGAAATATGTCCCGAAAATCATCATATTTATTACATTCCATTATAAAATGGAATTCATCTGCAACCTTACCAGCATTGCAAATAGTACATAAACGCTTATCTGGTGGTACTTTGGCAAACCTACCTTTCTCAATGTCATGGCTACTTGTTCGTAGCTTACATAAGTCACAGCGATGATCTCGATTCAGAATAGATAAGTAAGGTTCCAACACAAAATTTAGTTTGAAGGTTCTATATGTTCTGAGTTTGTTACCACATGAGTAGTGTGACTAACGTCACAGAACCTACGAAGTAGGATGAGGAAGATGACTTGGGGGTCCAAGCGTAATGTTTTAGGTCACCTAAGTAGATCAAATTGTCATCAAAAGTAGGCCAGCTCAGAACTTGCTGGTAACAGTCCCCAAATGCACATTCATGCCAAAAATCAAAGTTCTAATATCAACGGTTCTCCCTATTTTGCCGACGAAAGGATTCGGATAGACTGACTGACTGACTCATTACCGGACAATTTGCAAATGAGAGCCTACTTCGTAGGAATAAGCTACGTTGGGGCGGTCGGTAAACAGTTGTTCAATCCACCAATTACACAATACAGAAGAGAAACTTCTTGCAGCTTTGGAAACTAAGCTACCAACAAGTACAACAATTGAAGCGTGATGTAAGCTCTCGGAATCTATAGTGTATGGGTTCGGGCGAGGCTCAGTTTAGGAGATAGAGGGTGTGACTCAATCCTCGGGGGTGGGGACATGCTTCCGAGGCTAGTGGTGTTCAATACGTGTAGCATGATGTAAACACCCAGAATATATTATGGTTTAGGGGTTTGGCGGGGCTTGGTAATGAAGACATAATGGGTGAGCTGAAAAAACTGTGAACAGGAATAAATTCAAAGTACAAACTTATCATAACTGCAGGTAAATTAGAAAAAAGTGATATTACTTGATATTATCCGTGGTTGTAGTGTTTAGGACAATTCTGATAGTTATTTCAAACGTATTGACGTATAGATGTATAACCCTTCATCATCAAAAGTCCAAGTGTGCACAAAACTTTAACGTGAAAACCGAATGTTGACACCAGTCAGCCAACCAGTCAGTCAGACATTATCAATCTATAGAACAGATTCCATCCGTCCAAAACCACTAATCTAAATTTGAGAATATTCCTAAAATATCCATAATCCGTGTATATTCGATACATCGACCGCTTTACCTCAGCATTTGGAATCCTGAATCGGATGATGTTAAAAACTGTGTCTTGGCTGTATTCCTTGTTAGTCTTATCATACTGAACAGAGGGTCCGGATAAGGTCACCTGTAATGTAATAATAAATACAATAAATAATAAATACAAGCGTCTAGTCCGTCATTCAATATTCAGCCGTCGTCTATTTAATTAAAGAATTTCTGCTTCCATAATCCTAAGTTCTAATGCATCATAATAGAATTAGCACTAACTCAAAAAATCTTATCAATGAAGTACGGTAGAACACGTGCATGTCGATACGAATATATCTTGTCTTTTTTTTCCCAATAAGGCTGCATTTTCTAACAATAATATCCAGACATCTCACAATGGAATAAAAGTACACCGAACATTGATATCTGCTACAGCAAAACCCTTTGTGCTTATTCTTCGCTGCTCCAAAGTCAAATATGTCCGACGAAAAGTTCTGACTTTCACATACAACGGTCGGGCAGCAGAGGGTGATCCCATATATTCATACTAATTCAATTCCAGCAAAAAGGCAACCTTACAAATACCTTGGAGATCATCACCAAGAATATTCCCCCCCCCCAGCCCCCTTCCACCCCATTTCCCAACCCCAATACCCCCTTCTGGATAGCGTCGAAAAGGCTTCAATTATCTGTTATACTGCTGCCATTTAAACAAAATGTATGGTGACCTCCATTTTCACAAGAATTATATTTAAAGAATATCCCAGTGTGGAGCGGTTTATAGTAATAATTATTGTTGTATTTCAGACTGATAGTCCATAGCATTACATAAAGAACAGTGAGAACAGGTAGAGGAGTGTGGTTTAACTAAACTCAAAATAAATAAAGCGATTACTGCAATACATAATGCATTCTCTTAGCTTTCAAAGACAGCTGTCTTCATCCTCAGAGAGTGGCTACTGCACTGAGTGAGGATACAGGTACGATACATAGTGTGTTCCCTTAGCTCTCAAACACAACTGTCTTCATCCTCAGAGAGTGACTAATGCACTGAGTGAGGGTACAGATACGATACATAGTGTGTTCTCTTAGCTTTCAAAGACAACTGTCTTCATCCTCAGAGAGCGGCTAATGCACTGAGTGAGGGTACAGGTACGATACATAGTGTATTCTCCCAGCTTTCAAAGACAACTGTCTTCATCCTCAGAGAGTGGCTGCACTGGTGAGGGTACAGATACATCATAGTGTGTTCTCTAGCTTTCAAAGACAACTGTCTTCATCCTCAGAAGCGGCTAATGCACGGTGAGGGTACAGGTACGATACATAGTGTATTCTCCCAGCTTTCAAAGACAACTGTCTTCATCCTCAGAGAGTGGCTAATGTACCGAGTGAGGGTACAGGTACGATACATAGTGTATTCTCCCAGCTTTCAAAGACAACTGTCTTCATCCTCAGAGGATGTGGCTATTCGGGTGTCGGGGGGGAGCATTCACAATGCCGAGTTCTGGCAATAGACCTAAGTACCAATATAGCATGTTAAAAGTTAAGGTAAAACCTCAGGTCCAAAATGTAGGTAGGCTGAAAATGAAGTACAAATTTGAGTTTTTCCGTCAGATATGTGCCATTTTATAGGTGTTGATGAGAGTTTAGAGAGATATTCTAGGATGACTGGTCGACTGATATAAATGTCCATTTGCCTACACTCTTAAATCGCTAAGGTTAGATTTAACATCCAGAGTGTTAGATGAGGGGAAGCATTTAGAAAGTGTTGTATTTATAACATATAAGTGTTAAATGCAACATCTTAAGCTGCTCTATCCAACACTTAAAAGTGGTGAATACAACACTTTTTAAGTGCTTTCCCTCCTACAACACTCTAGATGTTAAATCTAAAATTAGCGTTTCAAGAGTGTATAAATGTTGTTTTCTTGGGGATATGCTGTCGAGAGAAAATGTATTTGCGCCCCCTTCACATCCCAGATCACTCTTGTTACCCCTCAAAAGACCATACTGCGAGTGAATATTATAACTGGTATCTTTAGGGTCTACTTACTTCGATCCGAGTAGCTTTTGGGTAGGAAAAGGAAAATAACGTTTGGTTACCAATGCTGGGGTCCACAAGTACGGACTCCGATATCCGCCTTTGCTTGTTCGTCAATAATATGGCACGTCGAATGAGCTGGACAGGGAAAAGCATATTCATGAAAAAATCATATAAATATTATTTAACTTTTTCTTATATTCTAACTGTTTGAAGATAATCACAATGTCTATCAAAATTTATCAATTTGGTTGAATATTGGTGCGCAAAATTCTCAGCTAGAAGAATTTTAAAAGAGTACTTACCTCATTTTATAATCATCAGCATTCGTATTTGAAATGTTATTATAAAAAAATCACTATCTGTTAACCTAGGAAAGGGAGATAACCTAATGAAAAAAACGGACAAAAACCTGGAAAATAGCCGCCAAAGCCCAAAACCACCAGCGGACTATCTTAAGCGAGTAGATGTAACGATTGTTAATCGTCAGAAGGAGAAATAGACCTGATGAAGTTTATTCCTCTTCTATCCCATGATGCAACGTACATCCTTGACAATTAAATGGCAGGCGGATATCATAATTCAGTTGAATTGTCCTGCCACCTCCTTCATGTAACACGACATCAATTTAGGTCTAATTGCCAACGCGAGATCCCTGGCTCGAAAGAAACTTGATTGTGACATTAAACCAAATCCCCCACCCCCTGGCTCGACAGTCCGTCTTGAAAGCCTTGGAGTTGATGTGTCTTGCCACACCAGAATAATTGTCACCTACCATGTAGGGAAGGATGTACACTTGTTCACGTGATTGTGAGGATAACACGCCATCAGGGTTTAGGTCTGTGGGTTGCAACAGTTCAACCCTAATTTTTTATTATTTTATTTTAGGAACACTGATTATAATAAGTTTAATTATTATATCATGGTTTCAACCGTGAAGCGGCCATGCGTGAGTGACGGTGATGGAATAATTTGTTGTGTTTTCATTTTATTTTACCGATAACCGGTTTTCTAAAACTTAAACCAAGACGAGTATACACCGCCTGAAATCGCCCTTAATCGTGTTAATATATCTCTATATATCTCTATATATTGTCTGGGCAGCCATAATTACTTTTGAGCAACCCAAATAGAAGAAATGCATTGTCAATTGTTTCTCTTTCACATCCTGCCTAACATTATCCAGATCTCTACGATAAAAAACCTCGGGAAAGAAGCGACAAAGAAATAAAACAAGTTAATTCATCGCAATGCTGACATTGTGTATGGTGGCTCTTCAATGTTGCAGGAGTTCAATCTTGTTGCCCGCTTCTTTTCCTGTGTCTAATGACTGGATGCCTCCTAGTCCGAGCTTCCTCGGACCCTACGCCGACGACGACAAATAGTTTTTTTGATAGATTGTCCTATGGCTCGAGATAGAGATTTATCTCCTCAAAAAATTGGTGTGCGGTAAGCGCCATGAGACAATCTATGAAAATTATCTTTCGTCGTTGGCAGTGATTTCTATGTATGTTCTAGACCATGGCATATAGCGCTGGAGGCTGATTCATCATAGACACCAGGCGGAGTCACAAGATAACTATACCTTGAAAATGTCCATGTCACAGTTGCTGATTGGTGATGTTTTCAGACAGAGAAAGACGGGTTTCAAGAACACATTCTCCCTGATCTTAGCCAAATGCAGGTATAAATTAAACCTTGGCGGAATTAGATATCATAGCGGCCTGGTCATCACTCTTTTTGGTGATGACCTGTAATCAACATATGAAAATAACATATCTAGAACATGCACATTTTTTACCCCAGATACAGAAGATAGTCGTGGCTTTTGCTACGATGCAAGAAAACGGCATCATCCGAACGCATGGCACGATCATACTCATAAACTTCTGCCAGTAGCCATGCGGTAATGGGTGATTTCTGAGTATCTTAGGGCGTTTCTCAAATGGTCACATCCGATTGGTCCCGTGAGATCCGACAATCACATTCATAAAACGAAGACACACCTTCAGAAAGCGATCGACTGAAATGACCCGTTGGTGGTCCTCGAAGTGCCCCCATCACAAAATAAAAAGCATATAATGTTCTAGTGAACTGCCGCCGATTTTATTTTTTTCAGATATGTTAGGTCGTTTGTAATATAATTTTTCTTAAGAAAAACAAAGAAGCATTTTCCATTAGAGTGAGAAATAAAATCGCTAATTCGCACAACTTCGTTTTGGTCTCGCGTAGAATCCCCACTCTTGCGCCTCTGCACCCAAGTGAAACTCACATGTCTGATGTCTGAGATGCCCAGGTCAAAATATTTAAATACAGAGAATTTCATTGGCTCATTTAAATGGGGCGGACATGTGACTTGATGCTTTGGGAACAACTTTTGAACTGGATTATCTCCCTCCAGATATTCGTCCCTTGCGGCTGATAGGTGGTGCCGTGTGAAATCAAAGCGATAAGCTAAGGGTAGTGTTAAATGAAACGTGAAATGCCCTTAGGAAGATAAGATGGACAACGGCAGATATCAGAGTGATTGTGTATATTTTAATATGAGGGCAATGTTTTCAAATATAATCTTCTATAAGCATTACCAAGGAAGTTATATGTGCACACAGATTATACAAAAAAATCGTGTGGTTCCCAGGGAAATTGAGACGTTTTTAACCCTTATAAAATACATACCTCGACTGTCGGTCTCATCCGTGTTGTTGGACAGTTAAGTTCCCCCGCAAGCCTTGCGGTTAACGCTCCATCGAATTGGGTGGATTTCTGGCTCTCTAATTCAGTATAATATTTTCCACCTATGAATTACAAATACTGCAGTGAATGCACTCGGCAACTTTAAAGGCGATCATGCACTCAGTAACGACAAAATGGAAGCCGTACGTTTCATCGGAAGTACACGACTTTACGTTAGCCACAACTGTTACTGTCAAATTATACTGCCTGAGGTTGATAGTCACAGGCTACGTATATGGATCTCCGTGTGTTTTAACCCGTAACGTATAAATATTCAAATTGATGCACCTCATCAGTAGTTATTTTCTAGAAGCTAATTTCTTCTCCGTCACGCTTATCGCTTTTATTAACATTTCCAGAGCAGATGATTTGCCGTACATGAGCCGTTTTCACAGCGACCTCGACCTCCCCCATATTATGGTAGACGCCATGTTGTGCATGTCTCTCAAAGTGCGCATGCGTAGTGGCCCAAAAGTCAACATGGCGTCTACCGTAATATGGGGAAAGTCGGGGTCGCTGTGAAAACGGTTCATGTACAGCTAATCATCTGCTCTGGAAAAGTCAAAAAAGGTAAAAATAAAAGCGACAAGCGTGGAGGAGAATGAATTAACTTCCAGGAAATAACTGGTAAGGAGCGTCATTTTGAATATTTATACGGTAGGGGGTCATAGCACATGGAGATGCATACTCGCCGCCTGTGACTATCAACCGCAGGTATTATTGATAGGAACAGTTGTGGCTAGACTTGACGTATACAGTTATCGTATTTATACATATATATCAGGACGAAGAGTATATTACAACGGGTGAAAGATTTAACATCGCAATTCAATGAGCTGAAACTAGAGATCAATATTTTGAGGTCAAATCCGACTTTTGTAAGGTGGAAATTTCAATATCAGAAATATGAAATCTTGAATAAATCTTAAATAAACTCAAGCTAGGTTTACTGCAAGAGAGAAATAGCATGTAGATACCCCGATGTTATAAAAGAGGCTGCAAATACAGTGTATGAATAGTATATAACGGCTAAATTCTTTAGTACTGAGGCTGTTTTGTGAGGCTGATGAAGTCACGTTCGGTCACGCTTGGGGACAATCGCGTGTTGGGTAAAGTCCGACTGGTGCGGTTTGTAGTAGAATTGTCATAATTCTGCGCATGCGCAGTCGAGAAGTATTTGAAAAATGGCGTTTAGGGGTAGAGGTGGACCATCCCTAGTCCGAATTTGCAGTGCGGGGTCTCATATTGAAGCGCGCGTGAGGTAGAGTCCGACTGAGGGTGATACGAGTATGCGCATTTGTGGAGTAGCAGAGATAATGCAGTTGGTGAGCAGGCTTGGGTTATAGAGTTGGACCATCCCTGACGTGTGTTCGTGTGGGTTGCCCACTTTCCCATTATAATATCGGTAATACTAACGGGCCTATACAGCATAGCCTATGGGCGTATGTATAACTTCGAGTGTACTCACTGCACTACACCCATTTTGATGACGTCACGGATAAAAACGTGTTTAGACTTGCTTGCCCCCGGATTGATAACGTGACGGATCATGTGTCTTGAGCAAAACGACTTTATTACGTTCATTTCAGAGGGGTAGTTATCTCTAACCTATTGAAACGTTTTTATACCTGATACACCCAAGACAGAACCTGACACAGATTAACGGGTATTCAGGATTAAATACGCATGTAAGTGCCATACACAAGTATTGTGTATAAAGGAACGTTTTCATTTGATAGCTATGCCAATGTAGTTGGAAGCCGTGAAATTCCCGCGCATAATTGAGGTCACGTGACTTCCCGGTCAAAGGTCACTTCCAGGTCAAAGGTCACTTCCGTATCGAGGGTCACTTCCGGTCACGTGACGGCCCAGCAAGAGTTATCTTCCCTAAATAAGACCAAAGATACGCTTCAGTGACTTCAATGTTAGGCTCAATGAGCAAACACTTCATGGACATTTGCTGTATAGAGCGTGGCATATGTGTGCTGTACGATGTTATCAATACGAGTCTATGATCAGTGCGATCCCAGTATTGAGCTTTTCCTGTCCGGCGGTATCAATGTTTGTCTCCCAAACTAATAGAATGGTGGTTATTGCCTAGGAAATCCTCGTATGACATCGATCGTTTGCGAAACAAAACACGTCACACACATATACGGCGGGGTAAAATCAAATACCATTATATCGAGTATGTTTGATAAGTACGGTGGCTCATAAGTGACATTGACTTTTTTTTAATTATGAATTTTTTTTTTGCATTATCACCTAGGTGGAAATTATTCTCACCCGGGTGATATTATTATCACCTGGGTGGAAATTATTCTCACCTGGGTGGAAATTATTTTCACCTGGGTGGAAATTATTTTCACCTGGGTGATATTATTATCACCTAGGTGGAAATTATTCTCACCTGGGTGGAAATTATTTTCACCTGGGTGATATTATTATCACCTGGGTGGAAATTATTCTCACCTGGGTGGAAATTATTTTCACCTGGGTGCAAATTATTTTCACCCGGGTGATATTATTATCACCTGGGTGGAAATTATTATCACCTGGGTGGAAATTATTTTCACCTGGGTGATATTATTATCACCTGGGTGGAAATTATTCTCACCTGGGTGGAAATTATTTTCACTTGGGTGGAAATTATTTTCACCTGGGTGATATTATTATCACCTGGGTGGAAATTATTCTCACCTGGGTGGATATTATTATCACCTGGGTGGAAATTATTCTCACCTGGGTAGAAGGAGTTCGCATGAAACAACGGAGTGAACGGCGCTGGTATAGGATGCATTCCACACCTAAATGATGTGCGGTTAAAAATAGACATGGGTTCGGGTCTTCGGCCTTAAATATATGTGAAATCTTTAAGAAAACCCCTGTAAAATTATATATTTTCCAAATGGGCACCCTCATGCCATTATTCCAGGAGGCAAGTGAGCTATTGAAATTGAAAATGAAAGACGTGCAATCCTTCTTAAACCTTCTTCAACTTTTCTGAAAAACTCCTTAAAATATATGAAAATGTGTCAAATTCTACCCGCAACCCAGAGAAAACGTACGAAATGATTTTCTTTGTATGTATGTTAAAGTGTTTCCCGTCCAAAGGACAATTTAAAATGGTGAAAAAAACAGGGGGTCGACCTACTCGTTTTTTGTAAAATGTTATCGCCATAAAGGATCATCATTTTCGTTTCTCGAAAAAGTGAGGATTTTGGCCTGCCTGATATTCAATTCCGGAAACGATTAACTCCGTAGTGTCGCGTAGTTGAGACCAGCAAGCAACAACCTATAACCATCTCGGTCATCTATACGCGGTAAGACTGACCCTGGGATCGTGTGTATCCATGTTCAGCCTACTTTCGGCAATTGCAGGACGGAATTTCCATAAAGCAATATCACGTGACTTCGTCAGCCAATCAGCTAAAGTCTACCGACGTAACCCCAACGTAACTCGCCATTTTCGAGTCATGTGATGAACTACTTGTTCAACATTTCAGATCCACCACACCTCTTGTATGATACGAAAGTTATTCATACCTATATATTTTGTAAGCTCAGGCAATATCTGTTCCAGAAGTGGTATGAATACCTGTAATTTATCAGATTTCTCGAGTCTGTTCACCGCCGGATGAAGGCCGAACAGAATCCGGTAAAACACCAGGGGCGTCGTTAGGGGGGGGTCGTCCGGGGCGAACGACCCGCCCCCCTTGGCCGCGCCAAAAAAAAAACAGAAGAAAAAGCAAAAGAAAAAACAAAAAACAAAAACAGAGAAAACAAAAACAAAATAAAAAAGGCATAAAAACATAAAATAAAAAAAAACATAAAAATTACAGATAGAGTGCCAAGACGTGTAGTGGTGTGTAAAAGGCCCGTTTTGTTTGTGTCAAACCAGGAAGTCAAATGGAGTCCGGCATATTCTTCAATATCGATGCGGGTTTATGCGAAACAAATGTGAAAATAGAACCATAGATCTATATACATTGTGTTCAGATTTGTTTCCGAGAAAACGGGTAAAACGCATCTCCGGCAACCGGAGACCCTGGAGCTTCCGGTGCCTAGGCGGCCCCTGGACCCTCGCCTGTCAGGCTGTGACGATCGCTCATGTTAGCTTTGTGTAAATGAATCGCTATCATATTGGTTCTAATGTTCCATCATGTAAAGGTCATCGGTTTTTTATGTGTTCTTTTTATGTGATAAATATAACTAAACAGTCAAATGGATTCTGGCATGAAGTATGATTTTTCCAATATCGATGAGTGCTTATAAATGCGAAACATACGTGAAAATAGAACCATAAATCTGCATACCTTACGTTCGAATTTATTTCTGGGAAAACTCTTAGAACGCGTCTCTGGAGATCTGGAACTTCGGAGCTTCCGGGGCCTAAACGGCTCGTGGACCCTCGCCTGTTGGGCTGTGAGGATTTCCTTGTTTTATCTGTGTGTGAATGAATCGTATCTGTAGGCATATTGGTTTCCCTCCCAAGAACTATAAGTCATCGTTTTGTAGGTTTTAAATATAACTAGAACGTCAAATGGATGAAGGCATGAGGTGCGATGTTTTCAATATCGATGCATGCTTATAATTGCGAGAAAAAAAATCGTGAAAATAGAATCATAAATGTGCATGCAGTATGATCAGTTTTATTTCCGGAAAAACGTTCAGAACGCATCTCCGGCTATCTAGGACCCCGGAGCTTCCGGGGCCTAGGCGGCCCCTGGACCCCCGCCTGTTGGGCTGTGATAGTGGTCCCCAACTTTCAATTACGTTCCGACGCCACTGGGTTAGCCGACGAGGTATATAGGCCCAAAGCGTTATTATTGTGTTTTCAACATGACAAAGAGAATAAAATATAATACTGAATTTTGACAAATGACATGTTAGTTTAATTGTTGGAAATCGCTCAGAATGCATCTCAGGCCATCTAAGGTCTCAGAGCTGTATAATGTAACCCTAAATCTGCATACATTATGTTCAGATTTAATTCCTGGAAAACGCTTAGAACCCATCTCCGGCGATCTAGGACCCCGGAGCTTCCGGGGCCTAGGCGGCCCCTGGACCCTCGCCTAAAGTGCTATGATAATCGACCCCCATTTGAAAAATCATAGCGACGCCCATGAACAACGGATATCGCTCCGCGATAATGGAGACACACGATTCGCAAGCCATCTTATGGATGGCGAAGTGTACGCAAATGCAGCAAGCAAATGTTATATCTTCGTTTGAAGAAATGGTTACGTCCAGCAGGGTGATACTATAGATTTCAGTTAGTAGAAAGGGAAAAAGAATTACCATGCTGTCAAAAACAGGCGACCTTCCTTATTCTGAAATTAGGGCCATTTGTGCGAAACCGTGACCTAGTGTGGAGTGCACCCATAGTGACAGTACGTCATGTACATGTACATACGGGCAATCTGTGGCTAAATTGACTATAATATTAATACAATAAAATGAAAATATATAATCATTTTCACCCAGGTGAGAATAATTTCCACCCAGGTGATAATAATTTCCACCCAGGTGAAAATAATTTCCACCCAGGTGATAATAATATCCACCCAGGTGAGAATAATTTCCACCCAGGTGATAATATTATCACCCAGGTGAAAATATTATCACCCAGGTGAAAATAATTTCCACCCAGGTGAGAATAATTTCCACCCAGGTGATAATAATATCACCCAGGTGAAAATAATTTCCACCCAGGTGATAATAATATCCACCCAGGTGAGAATAATTTCCACCCAGATGATAATATTATCACCCAGGTGAA
This sequence comes from Hanleya hanleyi, assembly GCA_036873755.1. Classification (NCBI taxonomy): domain Eukaryota; kingdom Metazoa; phylum Mollusca; class Polyplacophora; order Lepidopleurida; family Hanleyidae; genus Hanleya; species Hanleya hanleyi. The sequence goes on along the minus strand of JAVTVY010011726.1, from coordinate 1,602 downwards.
AATAATTTCCACCCAGGTGAGAATAATTTCCACCCAGGTGATAATAATATCACCCAGGTGAAAATAATTTCCACCCAGGTGATAATAATATCCACCCAGGTGATAATAATATCCACCCAGGTGAGAATAATTTCCACCCAGGTGATAATATTATCACCCAGGTGAAAATAATTTCCACCCAGGTGATAATATTATCACCCAGGTGAAAATAATTTCCACCCAGGTGAAAATAATTTCCACCCGGGTGATAACAATATCCACCCAGGTGAGAATAATTTCCACCCAGGTGATAATATTATCACCCAGGTGAAAATAATTTCCACCCAGGTGAGAATAATTTCCACCTAGGTGATAATGCAAAAAAAAAAAATACAAAATTAAAAAAATATCAATGTCACTTATGAGCCACCGTAGATAAGGAAGATTGGCCTGGTAAAATTATGTACGTTTGTGAGATAATTTTCTGGTTCTGAGCTACATGAATAATTAATGGTGGCAGGGATGTGCAACTGGCATAATGGGAGGTTGATCTACAAACCTGTCAACTCCGACAACTTTGGAAGATCATTAGATGCTGCACTCGACAGAGCCACAGTGTAAACAATCACTCCACTGCGTTTGACCTTATCGAGGATGTCTTTAATTGTAGGTCCCGCAGTTTCTATTCCGTCAGAAATGAGGAAGATAATCGAACCATCGGCTGACATTCCATCTTGTTGAAGAAGCTGTGCATGATAAACGAAATGTTTTAGTTTAGAATTTCGTTGTGAGTTCTGAATTACGCAACATTTCAATCCAAAGCGATAATCACAATTAGCATATAATGTTACAGAGCCGAATATATCATGCTTTGTACGTAATATTTGAAAATACTGTCAATTTTTCTTTTGTTTGGGAGAAATAGCTGGCTTTGTGGGAATTATAATGAACATGACTAGTGAAAAACTATTTAGACTTTTTAACATGATCTAGTCTGTATTAAATTGACGTGATCATTTCATATGTTTGATATTTTAATTCTGTATTAAGGATATGAATGCAGTGATGTTTGCAGAATTTACTTTTTTTGTCGGAGTAGAAATACTATGAAATCCTTCAGTTTCGAACAAACTACTGAAAATTCAGAATATCCTTACTTAAAGTGATCGTAAACCCTCAAGTAAAGTTTCCATCAAATGAAAGATCATTGCAAACTGTGTGGGAAAATATTTATTGTAATTTTTACGATTTTATTACACAGAGTAAACTGCAAATAAAGCATGATATTCTATGGTGGTCTGTTGCAATCATATTTAGGTCCAGTGACGTCACACTGCCTTAATACATATATTTCAAACTTTGTATGCACTTTTCAATGTTTGATTCAATCTTAAAGTGTGTATACTCTGAGTTTCAACACAGACCCACTGTTCCAATGTGCATGTTTCACCAAAATCTGGGAGATGGTAACTCACAAGTGTCAAGTCAGTTTGAATCTTGCATTTAATTTCCCAGATTTTGGTGAAAAATGCCCATTGGAACAGTGAGTCTGTGTTGTATCAAAGTATACACACCTTAAGCTTGAACCAAGCATTGGAAAGTGCATACAAAGTTTGAAATATA
>JAVTVY010011725.1:0-56682 GCA_036873755.1 Hanleya hanleyi | reverse complement strand
ATAGGTGAAATAGTTATACATGCGGGCTTTGAATGTCCTGTTGAACCTTTCCACCACGGAAGCCTTGGTCTCGTTGTACGTATGGAAGAAAAAACACCTTCTGTTTCTTGAGAAAGGCTTGGAACGGTCTGTTGAGGAATTCCGTGCCTTCGTCGGTTTGCAAATACAAAGGTTTGCGCCAGGTCTTGAAGATGTCTTTGAACGCCGCTATGAGATTTGCCCCCGTTTTCGTCCGGATGGGTACCACCCACGCATACTTGGATAGGATATCGATGCACGTCAAGATATGCCGATTCTCATCGTTGTGTTTGGCAAAGGCGCTCATATCGACCAAATCCGCTTGCCACTGGGCATCTATTCCTCCCACGATGACCCAGTTCCGTAGAAAATGGCGACGGACAGATCGATGTAAGGTATAGGTGTCTTGTCTTCTTAACCAATCTCGGACTTGGGCACGTTGTACCCCCTGGGGTTTGGCCGCTCGATAGAGAGCCGACAATGCACTATAGGCCGCCGGACTGTCGGGACTAGTATAAGTTATCCAACACCTTCTCCCAGCGCTTCATGGTGACGAAATGATGATGGACCCTGGCTCTATCGTTTATTTATAACGGGTATATCTTGGGCCGGAGTTTCTTTCTGATTTTCTTCGTGGACTTCCACAGTGGCCATGGTAAATGACCAGTCCAACTCGGCTGATGACCGCTTGATAAGCACTTCATCCACATCCACCACGGCATCTTCCAATGCAGACCATAGATCAGGGTGAAGGGTAAAATGCACTGTACCTCCATCTAGCCTAGCCAATTGAGCAAAGAAAGGGCCGCGTCGGATGTACACATCGTGACACAAGTGGATGAGGTCGCCGTCCAGTTCACCAGACAGCACCCGTTTGAATTTGGTCCAGCCCTCCCGGGACAGACGAATGTGAGCCGGGCACGGTTGTGTAGGGTCCGTGTCTCCCACCACCTCCTCCATGATATCGACCTTATCCGCATACACGTGCAGGAAAACCTCGGGGGTCAAGCTGAAATACGCCAGTACTATATCCTCCGTCATGGTCAGTACGTGAATGGTACCAGATTTCACTGTCTCTCGTATTTATAGGGAGAACCCCGTGAGATCAAAGGATCAGGTGGTCATGTCATTGGGCTGACTTGAGTCTAGCGGGGTAATCAATGGCATCGTCGTCGGGTTCATGTAGTTGTTCATGGGGTTCAGCCAGGGCGTCCTCCATAGCACGAGCCCATGCCAATTGGTCGGGTGATCGGTCGTCCGGTGTAAACAACTGGTCCACAATAGGCACTACTTTCTCCAAGGCTGACCACACAGAGGGGCTTAGGAGGATACTTCGCGCAGGCTCTTGGTAGCGGCCCACACGTATGAAGAGGGGCGGTACGGAATATACGTAGATGGCATTGTCCAGGTGGATGAGGTCTCCGTCCAACTCACCGCTCAACACCCGTTTAAATTTAGTCCAGCCATCACGCTGTAGCGTCACCGTATTCGATAGCATCTCAGCGGGCGCCCAGTAAATAGCTTCATCGTCTTTCACCAGGGTGACTTTATCTTGATAAACGTATAACCCCACACTGGGTGTAAGAGGCAGGATGGCTCGTAGGTAGGTTGACATGCTTGCTCTAAATGTCGAACGGTGAATGACACACACTCTGTCTCATCCCTCGTATTTATAGTGTCAATACCACAGCGCCAGGGGCAATAGGGCACAGACTAGTATGAGGCCAACCAGCCGGCGCTGGTTCCGGCGTGAGCGCTCCTGGTCCATAGCGCGAGCATCAAGGATAGCTGTCATAGTCCAGTAGTGGTGAGTGATGGCACGCCTCTCCATCGAGTGCACTCTGTGGAGGACCGCTTCTGTGAACTCGTTCAGGATCTGGCGTCGTCCCTCGTTGTCGTCGCCATCTGCAAACATGGACCGGACCACTGCTCGGTAACCCGTGAACGAATTCACCACGGTGGCATACTGTAAAATGTGAGTCGCATGGGGCTGGATCTCCGCCATGGCTCTGTAGAAATGAAGGTGTGGGATCCAGAGGGACGTGTTTTATAGACCAGATGTAGCTCTACGGGTGTAGTCCGTGATACGTACTATTCTGATGGGTTAGTCCGAAAAAAGGGAGCAACAACAACAACAACAACAACACAGATTACAGATCAATCCTTTTATTATGCGTGAACAACATAGAAATGCATGTACTGACCTGTCTGTGGGAGGTTTCCCACAATGGCGTTCACCTTCGCGTCTTTTCGTGTACGTCCGTGTCTTTTCGTTAAAGTCCGTGTATCTTCGGTAAAGTCCGTGTCTTTTCGGTAAAGATACCTCACTCGACCCCATCGCACCATTTTATCTAGGGACTACTTTTTCTCCGCGGAAGGTTTTTCCCGCGACCGAATCACCGCCAGACATGACCGCGGATGAATACATCTTTCACATCTTGCACTCACTCACATTAGCCGTCCGCCATCTTGTACCCAGCACCCACCATCCACACGCCGCCATCTTGTACCCAGCACCCACCATCCACACACGCCACCATCTTGTACCCAGCACCCACCATCCACACACGCCGCCATCTTGTACCCAGCACCCACCATCCACACGCCGCCATCTTGTACCCAGCACCCACCATCCACACACAGGCCGCCATCTTGTACCCAGCACCCACCATCCACACGCCGCCATCTTGTACCCAGCACCCACCATCCACACACAGGCCGCCATCTTGTACCCAGCACCCACCATCCACACACACACACATGCGCACACGCCCAATTGTGACGTCACCAAAGGTTCTGCGCATGCGCAGTGATGCGCTATTCCCTCAATTTACGCCTTGTATACTACTGAGCACTGTATTTGTTTTAATATATTTGTTTCAATATAGCTTATTTGATATAATATAAAACCATTTGCAATTGTCCTTTATTTTTACATATAATACTCCACTACCAAACAGTTCAGATATTTTTCATATTGATACAAATTGAAAAAGAAATGCTTTAAAAAAGAATAGCCTGGAAAACTATTCCTTATCATGGTGCAATCAATTCGGGCTATCAGTATGCTTATGGCAAGATAAATGTGACACGTTGTTGAAAGAAATGTGATTTTGGATTCGCATAAATATTGTGTATCGTTTAACGATATATGTAACTATTATGTAAGCCATTTATTGTGTAAGCGGGTAACAGGGATCAATAAAAAATCTTGTAAAAGATCAATAAGGAAAGACGATTAAACCCTAACAACACGACTCAATTGTGTATCATTAAACGCAACATATTTAATTTTACTTTCTCAAAATTCTATAGTATTATTTCGAATTTCAAAAAAAAACCCATCAGCCGTAGGGCCTATATGTTGATATATTGTGACGAGTCAGAAAAAGGAGAGAGATATATATTTTTTTGTTTAGACTAATGCTACGTGAAATGTTGCTGATATATATACATTCGCCCTAACGCATAGTAATATATTTTTCCTGTCAGCATTTTTTAAAATATTTGTTCTAGTTGATAATCAAGTCGTTCTAGTTGTTGCTGTAATTTGACAGAGTTCTGATAGCAACCAATTTTACTTGTTCTAAAGATGAATACGTCTCTATCCACGTTGGCACTTACTGTAATGGTTAATTGATCATTCTAGTTGCTCGCCCAGCTGTTGTCGTAACATGGTTTTCATTGATGTTTATTAAATTAACATTTATGCACAATTTCTGACGAAAGATTTCTTCGATGATCGCCATGTTGACGAAAAGATCGAGATCGAGGCTCTACTCCTGAACCAACTTTCAGTTCATTTTAGAGTACTTTTCGTGGATTATCATTAATTATAAATGATTGAAATAATTAGCTTTGATAATTGTGATCCCTATTCAGCTAAGATTGCGAACAATTAGTTCCAGTTTAATGAGTAATGATGGTAAGCTCTTCTGAGGTTTCCAGTATATGGAAGTGCCCTATCCTCCGATAGGGAGCGCTAACGCTGCACGAGCGGGAAAGTATAAATTACGTCGTCACACGGAGAATCTTCACTTGGTACCAACCGAGTCAGCTGCACAGTGAGCTATCCTATGAGCACAACCAACGAGATAAAAAGAAACCTGAAATCCTTTACAACCAGGTAATTAAAAAGGGGACAAGTACAGCAAGGAGTATGCCACAATAAACTGGTAGCCCGTCAGTGTCTATGCACAGACTCTAGAAAAATATCTGGAACCCCGAGAAAAATATCTGGAACCCCGAGAAAAATATCTGGAACCCCGAGAAAAATATATGGAACCCCAAGATAAATTTCTGGACCCCGAGAAAATTCACTGGATGAATGGAAAATTTTGCAAAGGTGTACATTTACTAGTCGATAGGCTAAAATGTATCACAGAGCTTTGTTATCCATACTATTGTAACCAAACAGGAAAAACCTGCTGATCTCATATACCCAGGAAATCTACCCCGAGAAAAATATCTGGAACCCCGAGATAAATTTCTGGATCCTGAGAAAATTCACTGGATAAATGGAAAACTTTGCAAAGGTATACATTTACTAGTCGATAGGCTAAAATGTATCCCAGAGCTTTCTAATCCATACTATTGTAACCAAACAGGAAAAACCTGCTGATATCATATACCCAGGAAATCTACCCCGAGGAAAATATCTGGAACCCCGAGATAAATTTACTGGATGAATGGAAAACATTGCAGAGGTGTATATTTACTAGTCGATAGGCTAAAATATATTACCGAACTTTGAAATCCACATAGACGTCATTGTTCAGTCATATTGATACATTGTTAATATCCAGACCAGGATCAGTGCCACACATTCGACAGATCATATGAACTACAGCACATATGACAGGTTATAGGATTAATGCAGGCACGATTATAACAATCAGAAGCTTACATTTAATGAATGTGAAGACTACTAGAGTTTTCACTCATTGACAGACCAAGTCAGTGTATCACTGAAACACTAAAACACATTCATTCTTATTAAACGCACCCCTGGATAAATCACGGAGTAAGCTTGTCAGTAACACGGGTAGCCGAATACACGGATCCAGCATATCGGCATACAGAGATATCCATGGTATCAATTACAAGCGTCTAGTCCGTCATTCATAATCCAGCCGTTGTCCATTAGAGAATATCCGCGTCCATAATCCAAAGACCTATTCCATATTCCATATAACAGTATTAGCACCAAATTCAAAAAGACAATCATAGTATACATAAACATAGGATTGTTTCCTGCAAGAGAGAAGCGGTCAACAGTTTTCAATGATGCCGGCAAGACATCATGATGTTCCAAAAATATCAAATCCGTATCGCTGATCAGTATTCTTAATCCATAATATTCGTTATAGAGTCGTCATCTAAAAAAAAGATGTATCTCAGTCACGCTTTGATTGTGACTGTTCATATGAGTACCATGAAGATCTTGAAGTACATGGGTTCATACGGCCCCTAGCCCCGGGTTAAGCGGAATTAGGCACAAGTTACGAAACGTAGCGCCATAGATCTTGCACGCTACGTTCGTATTTTGCTATCAGCATGCGATATGTATCGCCAAATTTGAGAAACTTTGAGTGGAGGCGCTTGGTGGAATAGCCCTGTTTTATAAGTTTCTGCAACAATGTTTTGTGAAATCAACATAATAGAAAATCCAGATTGTCAAACGGGAATCACGGACGTGAATTACGGACACAAACAGGTCACACAAACAACTCACAAAGTCGGGATGCAAACAGATATAAAGGACGGGGGTGAAATTTTATGGAACACCAACGTAACTAACGATCTTCCATCAGAGATCGGGGGTATGATGTACAAATTACACAGGATCCAGAAATATACTCAAGACACGAAAACGGTGTAGTACAGAATCTGAACGGAATAACAACAGAACACGAAACATCAGGAGAGCTTACGTTTATTGGATATTCATGTACGATGAATTTAATGATATCAAAGTGAATCTATTGATGTAACCAATACAGAGTTTAATATACGAATAAAAGTCATTCAACTTATTACTGCATTTATCCAGTTATAGAGTATTCAGTACAATTGTGGAATTCCGGTTAGAAACCGGTGGTGTCAGAACTGACTATTGGCGATTTTTATGAAATAATAATCAGCCATCCTGACCGATCAGCTGGGTATTTCTGCAACGAAGTTGTCTTAGGAATTCCCGGTTGACCGTAACATTTTTGGTGTCCGAGAAGTGGGGTTCAGAATATACCCTGAATCCAGCGATACTTACCCAGCCCAGGAAAATCATCATATCTGCATATTAATTGAAATACGAATTACAAGGATGGAAACCGGGGAACATTTTAAAACACCTGGTCCCAGACGGAGTAGAAGGGGGACTAAATCTGACACTTTTTCAACCGAAGAGGAAACAGCAAGTGAAGCTGAAAATACTGGAATACATGCACCGCTAGCTTCCAGAGAGGGTGTACATGATATAGGAAATTTAAACGGGACAGCAGAGAAAAGCGCCTGTTATTCTATTGGAGATACACTGGAAGCTGACAAGTCTAGGGGTAATCTAAGGAAAGAGGTATCGGACATTGTCGGAGATATACTGAGAGGAACAATGCAAGATGTTGCATCCATGATAAAAGGGGCAGTCACAGAGGCTATTTCCAGTATTAATAAATTACCCCAAGATTCAATATCCCCTGTTTGTAGTCAGGGTGAGCTGTCGGATACTCTTAACAGATCAGCTTCCAGGAATAAACTTAGAAGACACAACAGAAGTACAGAGGAAATTCGGCGATCAGAAAGCAGGAAGATGATTAGTTCTCCTGTGAATAACAATAGCTCCAGCAGTGATAATGACTCGGATGACAGTAAAACTACACATAGTAGTAAGGAACGTACCAGATGGCTTAGGTTACCCAGACAATCAAGCGCAAAACTTCCTTCTTTTACAGGAGAGGAAAAATGGGAAATATGGCACAATAGATTCAGGGACGTGGCCAGGATTAGAGGTTGGTCTCAAGATGAGAAATTAGCAGAGCTTTTACCAAGATTACAGGGAAAGGCCGGTGAGTTCGTTTATGGCCAACTTTCCAGAGAAATAAGGGGTAAGTATGATTCACTAGTAAGTGAATTAGGGCACCGATATCGAAGAGTGGAAACCCCTAAAACATTTGGAGCCGTCTTCAGTAACAGAAATCAGAAGAATGGGGAGAAAGTGGAGGATTATGCAGCAGAATTAAAGCGGTTATACGACAAGGCATACGCCAATCGGGATCATACAACCAGGCTTGAAGATCTACTTCGGAGATTTCTTGATGGACTTCACGATGAGAACGCCAGATTTCATGTGGAATACGTGAAAGAACCTAAAGACATTGATGAAGCCGTATATGAAGTAGTTAACTTCTTGGAAACCCAGCGAAGAAGTGGGGGTAATATAAAGAGACCCACACGCTCGGCGAAATATGGAACGGACGATCAATTATAACTGACGATCTTTGTGTACAGTCGGATACACATATCAAACAGACCACAGCTGGTGATAGTGAGAAATCAAATACCCAGAAAGGCGGAAATAGGAAATTTAACAATGCTGGTAAGTATTAAAATACCGAGGAAATGGCCAGCCAGGTTAAAGGATTACGGGCTGAGCTAAAGGAAATGATGAGTTCCCTGACAGAACGAGTAGAGAAAATTGAACAGCGCCCAAATGACAATTCCAACCAGAGAAATTTTCAACGACAGACAAGTCCTTATATGAGTCATGGGAAAAGATCGGAACCACTCCGATCACAATTCACGGGTTGTTTCATTTGCAATGGAAATCACTTTGCCAAAGATTGTGAGAACTACTCCAGAGCACAGCTGAATCCAAGAGCTCAGACATTTATTCCTCGATCAGGATATACCAGTTTCAGTAAAACTACGCAGCCACGGGAAAATAACATTACAAACCAGCAATTCACCCCAAGGACAGGATACACCAGTTATGGTAGAACTATTGATTCACATCAAGCAGATAACCGACAAAATTTGAATCAGCAAGCAAACACCAGGGGATCGGTTCAGTAGGCCGAGGGACGGTCCCTTATTCAGATGGCCAGCCCCGAGTCTCTACAGGAAGTATACCTCATCCCATTAATGGAGAGCTCAAGGATACCCTCAGACGAGAAATTCCTAAATACGATGGAGTATACATTCAAGGCATGCTGAATGGCACGGAGGTGACAAATACCGTGGATACAGGTGCCAGACGGACTATTTTTTCCAATCGGGTGTTTTCTCAGATTCCTGATTTTCTCCAACCCGGATTACGTAAGCCGGTTAAAGGGGTAATATCCTGTGCAGACGGGAGAGTCCTATAATATACAGGCAAGGGTATTTTCGATATTTCCATTGGAACACTAAAGCTAAACGGGAACTGGTGATCGCAGACATGGAGGACGAAATCCTATTGGGAACAGATATTCTACAGACGGGACCGGATGGACCAGCTGACACACTACTAAGTGAAGGGAAAATAGTTTTAAACAAGACAGTTATACCCCTCAAACAGATCCCATTGCCAAAATTGAAAAGGGTAACTGCTACAAATGATATAAACATCCCGGGAATGTGGATGCTGTTGTCAACAAGACTAGCATGAAAGAAGCTGAAACGGAGCTCCTAGTAGAAGGTTCACCCGAATTTACAGAGAAACATTCACTTATCATCGCACCGTGCTTCGTTGATATTGGGAGTAGCAAAAATATCAAGGTCAGGGTATTCAACCCATTCCCCACATCTAGGGTGATCAAACAAAACACGTGTGTCGGATATGCTGAATTTGTGGACTCGGACATCACAACGCTGCTGGATAAGGAAAATGAATCAGAAGGAAGTAACATGTATGCAATCCGTCGAATCCAACTGATCAATCAACAAACTGATATTACCCGTGAAGTATCAGAGGTACCACAGACAAAGAGTAGAGTGGAAATGGGAGTTCCGGAACACCTCATAGACCTATATAAGGAGACCATACACAGATTGGAGACTCCCAAACATGATGTCGTAGCTGAACTTCTGACAGAGTATGGAGATGTATTTTCCAAGAATGAGTTTGATATTGGGTGTACAGATTTAGTGGAACACTCCATCGATACTGGAGATGCAAAGCCCATAAAACAACCACCCAGAAGATTACCCATGGCTTTTGCTGGCGAGGATAAAAAGGCATTGGAAACTCTACAGAAACAAGGTTCGATCAGACCTTCAACTTCACCTTGGGCTTCACCCATCGTCTTGGTGAGGAAGAAATGTGATACTATACGCCCATGCATAGATTACAGACGTCTCAACCAGGTAACTAAGAAAGATGCATTCCCACTATCAAGAATCCAGGATTGTCTTGACGCAGTTGAAGGAGCAACTTGGTTTTCAACTCTTGATTTGATCTCTGCCTATAATCAGGTGACCATCAAGACAGAAGACACCCCTAAAACAGCGTTTGTCACTAAATATGGATTATTCGAGTGCACAAAAATGCCTTTTGGACTCTGTAATTCACCAGCAACATTCCAGAGATGCATAGAACTAGCTCTGTCAGGATTGCAATGGATCACGTGTCTTTTGTACCTAGACGACGTCGTCATATTTGGACACACATTTAAACAGCACACACAAAGACTTAAGGAAGTGCTAACAAAGATCAGGCTAGCTAAGCTAAATTTGAAGCCGACCAAATGTCATCTGATGAAAAGGGAAGTTGAATTCCTTGGACATGTTATCTCTGGAGACGGAATCCGCCCAAATAAGAACAACATAGAGAAGATTGTGGCCTGGCCTACACCAAGAAATGTCACAGAAATTAGGGGTATACTTGGTCTAGGAAGCTACTATCGTCGCTGGGTGGAAGACTTCTCAAAGTTAGTACATCCACTTACCGAATTAACAAAGAAAGATATTCCTTTCAAATGGACAGCAAACTGCGAAGAGGCAATCAATAGCCTGAAGACGGCACTTACAGGAGCAGATATCATGGGTTACCCCAAGGACGGATGTTACTTCATCTTGGATACTGATGCCCGTGACATAAGTATTGGGACAGTTCTTTCGCAAGTTCAGGGTGACAGAGAGCGTGTCATTTCATATGCGAGCCGCACCCTCAACAAAGCTGAACAGAACTACTGTGTAACGGACAAAGAGCTCCTGGCAGTAAAATTCTTTGCAGAGTGCTATCGTCATTACCTTTTGGGAAGGAAGTTCCTTATTAGAACAGATCACCAAGCATTGAAATGGCTCTTTAGCCTTAGAGAGCCGAAGAATCGGATAGCGAGATGGATTGAAATTCTCTCAGCCGTTGACTTTGATATCGAACATAGACCCGGAAATCGGCATCGGAATGCAGATGCTATGTCTCGATATCCCAATCCTGTTGCTGACGATAGATTTCAAGATGAGACTTTGAAATGTGGTCCTTGTACGAAGTGTCAGAAAAGAGGCGTGGAAATGCAGAGTAATTTGGTAGAGAGCCTCAAAGCCGAGGATGAGCTACGGAGGGTTAACTCACTCAATAAATTGTCTGCAAACACCATAACTGACAACTTTTTACGAAGGCTGAGGAATAGGGTGTTCGCGGCAGCCCGTTGGTTTGTGCTGTTGTTCCTTGGTATGGTCACCCTGAAAGACCTTGAGACTGGGCACATGGCTAGTGGCAAATGCCAGTCATGTCGGAACCTAGAGGTCGGAGTGATCGAGGAGAACATCATTGAACCATGTGCTGGTAATATCGATGTTACAGATAATTACAAGCGTCTAGTCCGTCATTCATAATCCAGCCGTCGTCCATTAGAGAATATCCGCGTCCATAATCCAAAGACCTATTCCATTTTCCATATAACAGTATTAGCACCAAATTCAAAAGACAATCATAGTATACAAAAACATAGGCTTGTTTCCTGCAAGAGAGAAGCGGTCAACAGTTTTCAATGATGCCGGCAAGACATCATGATGTTCCAAAAATATCAAATCCGTATCGCTGATCAGTATTCTTAATCCATAATATTCGTTGTAAAGTCGTCATCTAAAGAATGATGTATCTCAGTCACGCTTTGATTGTGACTGTTCATATGAGTACCACAGCGAGAAACTTACCTCGACGCGCAGAACAAAGGATTGGATCCTTCTACGGTAAATCGCAAGTTTCTGAGACACCCTGGATGCAGGGTTATGCTATATCAACACTGAGGAAAAAGCAACTAGAGGACCCAGATATAGGACCAGTGTTCAAGTCATTTGAGGATGGTCAACGACCCTCTGGACCAGACGTATGTGCATCGAGTCCAGCCTCAAGACATTACTGGAATTCGTGGGACAACCTCACTGTAATGGATGGAGTACTTTTCCGGAAATTTCTCCGCAAGGATGCTACTGGCAGTCACTGGCAATTCCTGGTTCCCAGAAGTATGAGAGACCTTGTCCTCAGTCAGATGCACGGGTCCATCCTTGCGGGTCACTTAGGTCGTAAAAAGACTAGTGAGAAGGCACTACAGAGATTTTACTGGTGGAAGCTTAGAGAGGATGTAGAAAACTGGGTTCGTCGTTGTGATACTTGCGGAGCCAACAAAGCCCCGACGAAGTCACCCAGAGCACCTCTTGGAGATATGAGAGTCGGAGCCCCTCTGGACAGGCTATCGACGGATATTTTAGGGCCTTTTCCAGAAACGGAACGAGGGAATAAGTACATCATAATTGTAACAGACCATTTTACTAATTGGGTGGAGATATTTCCAATCCCGGATCAAACAGCAGAGACGTGTGCTCAAGTCATCCTGAATGAAGTCATTAGTAGGTATGGCTGTCCTTTAGACTTGCACAGTGATCAGGGATCGAACTATACAAGCGACATATTTACCGAACTTTGTAAACTACTTGAGATTCGGAAAACTCGAACGACGCCTAGACATCCCCAGTGTAATGGAAAGGTGGAACGCTTTAATCGCACACTGGTACGAATGATCCGGTCTTACATCAAGGATGATCAGGAAAGCTGGGACCTTTACTTGGGATGTTTAGCTGCAGCATACAGAGCTACCCCTCATGATGGCACAGGCTTGACTCCAAATTTGCTGATGCTTGGTCGAGAAGTACGACTCCCAGCTGAGGTAATATTTGGTACCGTTGGTCCAGATGATCAAGAAAACTTGACCACATATGGGGAATACGTTGATGAACTTCGTGACAAGTTACAACATGCTCATAATATCACCCGCCCACGTCTCAAAATCGCAGCCAAGCGACAAAAGAAAACTTACGATGGGAAAACATTAGCACACACCTACAAACCGGGAGATTATGTGTGGTACTATCACGAGAAACGAGAGAAGGGTATCAGTGCAAAACTAACACTCCCATACAGCGGACCACACGTAGTAATCAAGAAATTAAATGACTTGGATTGCATCATCCAGATGGATGAAGATGGTAAAAACAGAGTCGTACACCACAATAAGTTGAAGCCTTATGAGGGTACGTCAGTCCTAAATTGGGCTAAGAAGGCTTTAGCTCACTCCAAGAGTACTGAGATACAAACACGCAGACCTCGAGATGACAAGTAGATGGGAGGATGAACAGAAGATGGTACAAGGAGTCCAACACCATGAGAGTACCACAAACATCCACACCCATGAAGATGATAATGGTGAGACCATGAAGATGATGAAGATGACTGTCACTCCGCTGATGATATACCGTGGATGAAGATGATGTCACTCCCAGGACCATACCCCATGGATGACCAGATGTCCTAACCACAGTTTAGAATACCAGATGTGTGATGTTCATGAAGAAGCCAACCTGAGGAAGACATAAAATACACTGAATTAATATTGTCATGATCAATGTACATGAATGATTTCATGTTGATGCATTGATGTTGCTGAGGACAACATCTACGAGGGGGGCAATGTGACGAGTCAGAAAAAGGGGGGATATATTTTTGTTTGTAGACTAATGCTACGTGAAATGATGCTGATATATATACATTCACCCTAACGCATAGTAATATATTTTCCCTGTTAGGATTCTTGAAATATTTGTTCTAGTTCATAATGAAGTCGTACTTCTTGTCGTTGTTGTAATTTGACAGAGTTCTAATAGCAACCAATTTTACGTGTTCTAAAGATGAATACGTCTCTATCCACGTTGGCACTTACTGTAATGGTTAATTGATCATTCTAGTTGCTCGCCCAGCTGTTGTTGTCACATGGTTTCCATTGATGTTTATTAAATTAACATTTATGCACAATTTCTGACAAAAGATTTCTTCGATGATCGCCATGTTGACGAAAAGATCGAGATCGAGGCTCTACTCCTGAACCAACTTTCAGTTCATTTTAGAGTACTTCTCGTGGATTATCATTAATTATAATTGATTGAAATAATTAGCTTTGATATCCCTATTCAGCTAAGATTGCGAACAATTAGTTCCAGTTCACTGAGTAACGATGGTAAGCTCTTCTGAGGGTTCCAGGATATGGAAGTGCCCTGTACTCCGATAGGGGGCGCTAACGCTGCACGAGCGGGAAAGTATAAATTACGTCGTCACACGGAGAATCTTCACTTGGTACCAACCGAGTCAGCTGCACAGTTGATGAACTGAATATCCTGTGAGCACAGCCAACGATAAAAATACCCCTGAAATCCTTCACAACCAGGTAAGTACAAAGGGGACAAGTACAGCAAGGAGTATGCCAGAATAAACTGGTAGCCCGTCAGTGTCTATGCACAGACCCTTGAAAAATATCTAGAACCCCGAGAAAAATATCTGGAACCCCGAGATAAATTTCTGGAGCCCGAGAAAATTTACTGGATAAATGGAAAACTTTGCAAAGGTGTACATTTACTAGTCGATAGGCTAAAATGTATCCCAGAGCTTTGTAATCCATACTATTGTAACGAAACAGGAAAAACCTGCTGATATCATATACCCAGGAAATCTACCACGAGAAAAATATCTGGAACCCCGAAATAAATTTCTGGACCCCGAGAAAATTCACTGGATAAATGGAAAACTTTGCAAAGGTGTACATTTACTAGTCGATAGGCTAAAATGTATCCCAGAGCTTTGTACTCCATACTATTGTAGCCAAACAGGAAAAACCTGCTGATATCATATACCCAGGAAATCTACCCCGAGAAAAATATCTGGAACCCCGAAATAAATTTCTGGACCCCGAGAAAATTCACTGGATAAATGGGAAACTTTGCAAAGGTGTACATTTACTAGTCGATAGGCTAAAATGTATCCCAGAGCTTTGTAATCCATACTATTGTCACCAAACAGGAAAAACCTGCTGATATCATCTACCCAGGAAATCTACCCCGAGAAAAATATCTGGAACCCCGAAATAAATTTCTGGACCCCGAGAAAATTCACTGGATAAATGGAAAACTTTGCAAAGGTGTATATTTACTAGTCTATAGGCTAAAATATATTACCGAGCTTTGAAATCCATACAGACGTCATTGTTCAGTCATATTGATACATTGTTAATATCCAGCCCAGGATCACAGTGCCACACATACGACAGGTCATTTGATCAACAGCACATATGACAGATTATAGGATTAATGCAGGCACGATTATAACAGGGACAATCACAAGCTTACATCTAATGAATGCAAAGAGTACGAGAGCTTTCACTCATTGACAGACCAAGTCAGAGTCACAGCACTAAAACACATTCATTCTTTTTAAACGCACCCCTGGATAAATCACGGAGTAAGCTTGTCAGCAACACGAGTAGTCGAATACACGGATCCATGGTATCAATACTTACCTGAAATCAATATAATAGGAAATCCAGGGTGTCAAACAGGAATTACGGACACACACAGATCACACAGACAACTTACAAGTCGGGAAGTAACCAGATATAAAGGACGGGGTACGGACGTGAATTACGGACACACACAGATCACACAGACAACTTACAAGTCGGGAAGTAACCAGATATAAAGGACGGGGTGAAATTTTATGAAATACCAACGTAACTAACGATCTCCCATTAGAGATCGGGGATATGATGTACAAATTACACCGGATCCAGAAACATACTCAGGACATGAAAACGGAGTAGCACAGAATCAGAACACGGAACATCAGGAGAGCTTACATTTATTGGATATTCATGTACGATGAATTAATGATATCGCAGTGAATTTATTGATGTAACCAATACAGAGTTTATTATACGAATAAAAGTTATTCAACTTATTACTGCATTTATCCAGTTATTCAACATTAGAGTATTCAGTACAATGTGGAATTCCGGTTAGAAACCGGTGATGTCAGAACTGACTATTGGCGATTTTTATGAAATAATAATCAGCCATCCTGACCGATCAGCTGGGTATTTCTGCAACGAAGTTGTCTTAGGAATTCCCGGTTGACCGTAACAATATTAAGAAATATCTCATCTAATACTGACATTACTCGCGGGACATCCATACACACATGCATTCATGATCACCATACGCATGGATACGTTTCATAAGAATTAAGAGAATATCAATATAGTACATTAATAAAATAGCTAAATTAATTAAACTGATAATAATGAAGAAGAATATAAATAAATAAGATATACAAAAGGTAAATAGGCATAATAGTTTGAAGCAGCTGCAATTCTTTAAAGTGTTAAGTGAAATAGTTGAATAAAAATAATAATCTCAATTCCGGGATCAAATTCTGTTCTTTCAATTTGATCCACAAAGCAGTGAAAATAACGGTTTGTTTTTAGTATTTACAACGTCATCAACATATAGTTCGTGAAATAATTATACTTCGAAATATATTCGCACTTATATTCGCAATATTGAATATATTCAACAGCTGAAAAATCCAAAATCATCAGACCTATGCGTAACATTTCTTTGAAATGTAGGAAGAAAACCAAAAGATGAATCCAAATTATGATTAAGTCCATTCTCTCCCGGTTCTTACAGTCTTGCAAAAAGTAAAAGGGAGACACACAATATATAGCAGGCTTACTACAGTTATGTCTTTATTGTTCCGTTCTAGATAGGCACTACTGTGGGTAATAGCAAGGTCAATCGCCATGCTTCGGTGATCACTGAATAATCTCCTCTCTCTGTAAACATGTACACCAGCCAAGGTGTGTAAGCTGCCGAAATACGCGAATGATTAGTACACCGCTGTTGTCTATATGCCAAGAGGTGAGTGTTTATGCCATCGTAAACCCGAAATTATAAGCAACCACTGGATCTTGTGGCAAGACTCCTGTGGGAGGGGGAGATCATGAGTTGGTCGAAACGGGCGGATTATGATATTGAAAACTGGCCTCTTTATTATATGAGCCGTGTTATTGTATCGTATGAGGGATATGCGCCCGCCTTGCATTTTTTGAAGTAGAACTTCTGTTCATCCCTTACAGCATGCTATACACCTGAAGTTTTCATGCCTTTTTCGATATAATCGTTTGGGAGTCAATTTATCTATGAGTCACACCTTAATCTCTGTTACCTACTCTAAATCGGTCGCGACTGCGTGTACTCGAAGCTTCTCGGTCTATTAACTTAACTTAGATACCTATACCGTACGAATACGATCGTCGTCTTGTTCAAAAAGTAGATTTGTGCACGTGCTGCGTTGAACCTTGACATCTAGTACAGAAAATTACCAGCTGTTCAGCTGATTCGATCACCGATGCACCTTCATTTATATACTGATAAGACTCTGACTAGTTTTAAATTAAAGTTCGTTATACTAGTACCATTAACTATGTCGAAAAACAAGTTTTTGCAGAACGTCCAACTTAACCCTTTTAGCTCGAAAATCCAAGATGGCTGCTTTGATGACGTCACAGTGACGTCATTTTCCAAAAACAGCATTTTTGGGGTTGATTTTTCGGTCAGATTTCTCCAATTTTTTACTAATCCAATTTCTCCGCAAAAACTGCATGGTAAATTTGTTAATATTAATGTGATGTGAAATAAAATACTTTTTGTCCACTTTTCATCGCGGAAAAGCAGAAATGCTGAAGGAAAATGACGAAAACATCACTTTTCTGGTAGTCCATGTGGCCGCCATCTTGAATTTACCCATGATCCTCTGCCCGGGAGGTTATGCAAATAGGCTCAAAATGAACCCAATATAATAAACTATAAAGTCACTGAGTGTCAGCTCTCAATTGTTTGTCGTTCCGGAGATAGTGACCCCCAGGCATGTTAGGTTTATGGCAACATTATGGCAAATGTAAGATGCACAGCTGATGACCGCCGAGTCTCAGTTGAAACCAATCAGTGAAACCAAAATGAAATTAGTGACATTTATAATATGAGCATCAGATCGGACATCTAGTTGCATACAGTCGTTCACTATTATTTACACGTCCGTTCCTTGTCCGATTATTGTTTATTTTATAGGATATTTGAAGCTGTAAATCTATAGAGAGTACAAGTTGTTTCAGAAAAGTCCAAATGTGTCATCCCAGTTTCATTCTGGTGGATTCTGTGAAAATCCCACTTTGTTTGATCAATCGATCAAAATCAAGAGGAATTAAATGCAAATTAAAAAATGTATTACGAAACAAAACAAAAAACGCATTGGCCAATGTCATAGTACAGCTGTATTTGACTATTAGAAGAGAAACAAATTCAAATTCAACACTGTAATAGAAAATGATTGTATATTAAATACAAATGAAATTCGCTTCTATTTTCGTGACGAAACCAATTCCCTATATAAGTGGACGGAGCATATTTATTATTACAATAGGTGCCCACATACTGACAGAGCCACATGACTTCACAGTATAGTCTTCTGGTTAACCTATTCTAAAGCAAATACCAAGAATCTAACGATTCGTGATATGTGTTGTATCTCAGGTACGCTTTTATTGTACCTGTTCATGTGGCAACTTGGATAACATGACCACACGGCCCCTAGCACCGACATAAGCGATATTAGATCCAAAATCTAGAGAGCTATGATGGAAATGCTCTGACAACTCGTATATTGGTAATTGGTGAACTATGTCGCTGTGACATGTACAACTCGTACACTTGGGATTGGTGAGCTGTATCGTCGTCAGATGAAAATGACGGCATTTAACACAAAGACTAGTCTGTAAGGCCCGAAGCCTCATGCCCCATACAATAGCTTGGAGTTAGTATGATAAATTGAAGACTATTACACACTTTCCCTGCAAGCTATTGATATACACCACTGAGTAGTAGTTTATGGTGTCTGTTGAAAATACAATATAAATATGATGAAGCGATGTACAATTGGTGTATTGTTATCACTTATACTACATACGTGTAACAGCGAAGGTTGTTGATACCAATATAGATCCGTGTACATAAACCTACCCGAAGTTTTGAGCATTTGATTTCCATATATATTAAATATTGATGATTTTGATAGGTGACTACATCAATGCAGCAGTTATACATTTATCGCCTTGAATAGTCGATACATTGTTTATATTACACCCTAATGTGGTATTGGAAGGAATTTCCGAATTTGAAAGAAACAGTTCTAGAATGTTTTGAAGACCTACGACGATAAAAAAAATCATCAGCATATACACTATGCAGTGTACCAATCCGCATGGAATTTGTTCAAAAAATAGATAGTTTCATGAGCGATAATTGCAATTCACATAATACATTATAACAATGATATATACGGTACTGTTAAATTGAGGCAAAATTCGTCTATTTTATTAAAACGTTATACGTTATCAGCACATAAAACAAGCCAGTAAGAATAAGGAGGTATCATGGTTAAACATGTTCAAGATGGCGACGAACAGCTACCACATATAATATCCTTGAATATTTTAAAATGAAATATTACTGTTCTAGATGAGAGAAAAATGAAATTGAAGTCACTGATCACCACATGAATTTTTTTTGGGATAGGAAAATCGATACCCAAAGGGATTTTGCTCAATCTTCCTTAGATAACACGTATAAAATCACTCTATTCCATCTAAAATAGAAATTAAGAAATGGGGTAGCTGGATTCGTTCTCTTTCTGGTAAACACGAACTTTAGGGGACATAACTATGCATTCCTATGTCAATTATATTAAATTGAGATGGTTCCCATGGAAGCAAATTTAGTTATGTTCAAATAATATTTGGCATGGTTGTTGGGCAATGAACATGGACTTTCAGTAAATATATTAGAGTATTCAAGAGAGTTTGAATATTTCCTTATTGAAAATATATCAGGACTGTGAAGGCAGTGTCGGTCTCTTCCTCCACCTATTCTCGGGTCTGAATGTGAGGTGCCGAGGGAAGCTTTCCTGTGGAGTGATATGGTTGCTTTTTAATTTTTCCCACCTCTTGCATATCACTCCAATTTATTACCTGTGATAGGATTCTGCTGGTGGATTGTTGGTCCCCGAGGCCCACCCTTTGTACATGCCATTCGATGGATATATGTAGGTTTATTGTTATGGTTGGAAATTTAAGCCTTACGACAACGGGCAGTGCAGGTTGTTCTTGCATTTACCATGTTTGCCCCATGTTGGGGCGTTTAATCCATCACACATCCTCAATGCTCATCCATTAACATCAGATGAGTTATTTGTTTGAGCTAGCGTATCTTATTCCGCCCAAGCCGGTACTAGGGGGCGTGTGGATACCTTTATAGTCTCCACCTGAACAGCTGCAATAAAAGCGCAGCTGAGATTATCATATAATCATATTGATATATTGAGAAAGATTACCGCCCAAACTGGTGCTGGAGGAGGTGTGGTCAAACCATTCGAGTTGAACATCTACAATAAAAGCGTGGGTGAGATACAAATGACAGGGACCAGTATGAGTTCTTGAGTTATTATTAGAATTATGCAGAATGTATACATTCCTTTGGGATTAATTAACTTCTTGCCAGCACTCCGGCATTTTTTCCACCGCCTTTGTTGTATTGCGTTTAATTGAACAGGTGAACAATTTAGATTACTTTTGCGTAATTTGAGGATGAATGGTAAATTTATACTTTATTATTCTAGATACTCAAGTCGCGTTTTCACCAGAAAGACGGAGACAACAGGATCGTGTCCGAGTTCATCATTGCACCAGTGTGTTGTTCATTACCTCTTAATACAACCATTGCCTGAATGAGGGCTCGAGAGGAACCCTGAAGTAGACTGACCTTACAGAGATCGAAAACGGAGGTTAGTGGTTGGTAATACACTGACGATATAATATGGCTAGACATGACCGAAAGTAAAAACTAACCTATATTGGTTTCTTTTCGCCCACAAATGTTGAATCCAAAGAGCCTTCTGATAATGTTGATGCAAACTAGTGCATTCGAATGCATTGCGATTATATATTTACAGAAACATCTCTGCGAAGGGAATATTTACGAACATTGACGAACAAACTTATTGTGGTGACCAGCCACAATTCAAAGTGAAGCGTACGTGATCAACATGATGATAATGGATCTATATTCTATGAACTCGTTGTTCTACTTTCAGTTGAATTAGGGATGCTGTGAGCATACCAATAATCAATGGGAAGAATGATCTTGTAACTTTTGATCGTGTGAAGGTTAGTGGCCTCTAAAGCAGCATCTCAAGAAAAAACAAATCCATATTAAAGCTGGCAATCCCGAGACAGATTTGATTAGATTACATCGCTGAAAAAAGTTCGATTTGTTTGTGCTTTTTCTTTCGGGTTTGCCTTTGATTGACTGGCAATTAGTTTGTGCGGATTATGTTGACGCGTTCGCTCTCAAAGAATCAGCAGATTTTCTTTGTGGGAATTGAACTTCTTAATCCTAAGAGTCACATACTGACAGTCAAAGGCAAAATCAGATCTTCCTGTCCGGTTTACAAATGAGAAGTCACCTAATACAGTAATACCATTCCCATACAAATTCATTGAATCCCAAATCAAGGATTACCTCCGCATCAAATCTTAGACTGTTGATTAATAACATCCAGCCAGTTTCTTTTTGTTACCGGAATCTGTGAGTTTTTAATTTGGGGTTCACGCTTTGATTGTGTACATCTTGTTTCATCTTTCTTTACAGGATCTGTAATGCAAATATGCTCGAGCTTGCTAGGTCTTCTATTTGTGCCAAAGTAACTGTTATATGTACAGCATTGTCGCTGGTGTTTAATGCCATCAGCATGGCAACCGTCAACTGGTGTGAACTGACATGGCACAGTACGCGCTATAACCTTGGCCTTTGGAGGGGTTGTAGAGAAGAGGGAATCAACGAATGGATCTGCTCTACAGATTTTATGACAGTTGGAGGATTAGGTGAGATATGTCTGTCAACCCCATTCTAGACCTTGGCTGCCGTTAGTGTACCGCAGAATGAATGTGTTTTGGGTGGGGGAGAGGGGGCTGGACTGCTCCTTCCTGTTTTTGTTCAATTTCTGTGTTTTTCATTTTTAAACTTTCTCCTGTTGGAACATAATAAATCTGATAAAGAATCATTCTTTCAGTCAGTTATTTTTTTTTGCACATTTAGATGAGAAAATAGAAGAAATAACAAAATATTTAATTAGAAGGAATTATTTCCAATCATAGAGTATGATCTGGGTGCCCTTTGGCAACAAAAGTGTATAAAATAAGTTTGGACTATCTTGAGAGACAAGCCGACAAAATACTGCCGTGGATTGAAAATATACTAAAAGGCTAATAACTAATCTAAAATATTGAAGATGAAATTTTTAACGGTAAATATTTTTTTTTGGAGAATCTCTGGTCTTATAAATAGATTTTTATAAATAAATCACTGGCTCAGGTGAGGATCGAACTCACGACTGAGGGAAACAAACTCACCGCTCTACCAACTGAGCTACCATGTACTGCTTCGGTCGATCCTATATACATTATTATTTGCAAGTGACAGCTTCTAAAGCATTGGTTTGTTCTTTAGCATTGAAATCATGTGAAGATTTCTGTCCTACATTGGACGATATACTACACTTTCTCACGTGACTATATTCCCAAACTATCTACTCCAAACGCTTTCATATGCCAAGTATTTCGCATGATGCTCGTCGTTTCGCTGAGTCTGTATTTCCGAGCGCGTGACAAACGTAGAAAATTTATAAATAGAACGTGTGCTGAAATAGCAACATTGCAATGCTGTTCACACGACGCGATGCACATGTTCAGCTATATTGATTTATGGGGCTGTAGATTGCTTAGTAACTCGTCAGAAAATTTCGGGGCTTGTAAACTCTTATCTCGTGCAATTTTCAGAATCCATCAGAATCCTCCAGAATGTTGATAATACATCAGAATCAATCGACAGAGCTCTTGTCTGGGCTGAAAACGCACGTGCTGCTTGAGGACGGAGTCAGTAAAACTGTGAAGGCAACTCGCTCGAGGTCTTGCAGATCAATGCCGTACTCGGTGTGAGATAATTAAATGAATTCTTTGTCACATACAAATGCGTCAATAGAAAGTCTGTAATTTTTAAAACGACAATAAAACAGAAATACCCGAATATCGTTCCATCAGCTTTATTACTCCCCTCGTCTGAGAGATCACATGATCTGGACGGGTCTATCAGGGTTAGTTGTCAGGGGTATTTGAATTTCAAATGAGTACGATGGCCACATTTATTCTTTAATTTAGCGTTAATAACATTTGTTAATGACGCTTTAGAACAGAAATAAACGTTAGTTTTCCGTCCTCTAACTGTTAAAACGGAATTGCCTTTATGTTTAGCTCAGTCTGCGGTTTCGTCCTAAAACAATAGGCAATTTTAGTTTACCAACCATAATAATAAATCCATTTATTTCTTAATTTTACATACATAATATTTGAAGATTTTTAGTGTTTCGATTATATCTATAATAATCTTCAGAATAACAATTTATATCTTATAAATATATTTTCCGACACTGAAAATTCGAATCAGTGAAACATCACTGGGTCCGGTGAGGATTGAACGCACGACTGAGGGAAACAAGCCCACCTGTCTACCAACTGAGCTACCGAACACAGCTTGACGACTATCAGAGAATCGCTCTGACTCTCTCATCTCTCGAAACTACTGAATCCTTTCAATTTCACGGCATGATCACCTGCAAAGAATTGAGCATTGCTTTGAAAAATAACAAAAATGAGTCAAAATATGGTGGCTGGTATCTGCCGTGTCGTATCTTCGTACTATCGCCTCATTTTTACTGGGGCGATGGTACGATGCCATGGAACGATGCGATGGTACGATGGCACGATGCGATGGTACGATGGTACGATGAAATCACGGTTTGTATTCAAATATAACACGACAGTACGATGAAAACGATTAAAAATCAATCAATATAATTTAGTTGCGCATGACTTTCGTTTGGTCAAGCGAAATTTTCGAAATGTTCGAATCAGGGGAAATAACCAGGAATTGGGCGAACAGAGTTTACGCCCAGTCAAAGTTGTCTTCGTTGCGTTCAGATGACAGTACGATGATACGATAGTACGATGGTACGATGCGATGGTACGATGGTTCGATGGAGGAATTTCCATCGTACCATCGCATCGTGCCCTCGTACCATCGAATCGTACCATTGTATCATCGCATCGTATCATCGCATCGTGCCATCGTACCATCGCATCGTGCCATCGCATTGTACCATCGTACCATCGCCCAGTAAAAATAGGGCGATATTACGATGATACGACATGGCAGATATCAGCCACCATACAACCGCGACTGGGCTGAATTCTGGTGGGAGCTACGCTATTTCAAAAAGGCGATCGCATTACGCTCTATGAAAAAGACGAATTGTCTAAAACTAAAAGCAAATAGAAACCTTTAAAATACTCTTTAAATATAAAAAAACCAAGCTTTAACTTCATATTCCCGGCAAGCCGGAAGCGGCTATATCGGAGAATGATCGATTCTATCAAAAATCATTTCTGGAATACAAGAGATTCGTCCGTCGTATTCAAAAGAATACTTTTGAAACTTGGAACAGCTTTTATCCAGTATATCACTGATGAACCGTCCGTTTATCTGAATCTAAAACGAAACTTAACGGCAAGTTTGTTCAGTCTAAGGTGTTGAAAGGAACTTACCAGGTTAGTTCGTGACGAATAAAAACAGTTGTATGGAAACGAATCCTCAAATATAAAAAAAATCTTCTAAAGAATACAAAAACGAAAATAACATAACTTCCATTAACTTGATAAGAATGGAGAATTAGCAGCTTCCATCAATAACAAAGGCCACCAATTTCCTAAGAAATGATGTTTGGGACATGGTTATTTTACCAAATGAGCGTTGATTGAATTTACAATAATATTTTGTATTTTATCAATCACAAATCTGTAGACTTACTTAATACATTCTTCCTCTTTGGAAAATGGAAAATGGAATAGGTCTTTGGATTATGGACGCGGATATTCTCTAATGGGACGACGGCTGGATTATGAATGACGGACTAGACGCTTGTAACCTTAATATTCACGTAATGCAAATTATGTATGTATATTCGCTTGAACGATTCTACCCCAGTTCACATATAATCCCGACCTAATAAATGAATAGTGGTAGTGTACATATATATGAAAATGTGTGTTGCGTGTGTTTCTGTTCGTGTGCTGTAATGTATTTATTGTATTTTCGTATGTTTTCCATATACTTCTCATATACGTTTATAATTGTGAGAAGAAAGTATGTCTTCAACTTATACCCAATGCGAGGACAAGAAATTATAGAACGTTTCTTCGTTGTTTAGAAACGCTTGCAATTTAACTAATGAGAGAGAGAGAGAGAGAGAGAGAGAGAGAATTAAGGTTTAATGTCGCGTTCAGCAATATTTCAGCTATATAGCGGCGACCAAACAAAATTCTAAGTACTCAAGTCACTAACTTAGTAATCCAACGCATTAAAACATACACACATTAAAACTTATGTAACAAACCGATTTCTCTCAAATAACCCAAGATGCAATCCTCCCTCACCTGACTAAAAATATCTTCCAAAGTAGTCGCTCGATAAAAAGCATCTCTTACAATCTTAAAATCTATGCATTCGATAAGAATATGTTTCACCGTGAGATCTTCATGGCATGGAATACACCTTGGAACTGGCTCTTTTTTGGTAAATGTTCGTGAGTTAATCGTGTATGGCTGATTCTACATCGCCTGATCATGGTTTGATCGAAACGTTTTTGGCTGTTCAGATGAGTGTACCCTACAGTTTTTTTGAACTCACGAAGTTTGTTATTATTCACAGCATCTCATAAAGATTGAAACAGCCGTCTCACATAAGTACAGATAGAGGGTCTGAAATCGCTATATGGGATTCCTACAGGATCAACCTCATTATCTAGGGCTGCCTTAGCCATCCTATCAGCGTCAGTATTACCGTTGATGCCAACGTGACTAGGCAACCAACAGAACACAATATCAATCTGTTGATCAAATCTACAGTCATGTAGTTGTAGAATACTCAAGATAGTGGGATGAGTCGAAGTTCCACTTTTGACAAATGAAAGTATGATGCAGCTTAATATTGACGATTATTCTGCTCAACATCAATTGAAAAGAAACCTTGTACTTTATGGTACTTTTTTGTATATTTATCCAGGGGGAAAATGGATAGTCGGGCCTCAATTTTTCCTGATGACGTCACTACTGCTGTTGTTCTTAATAGAATTTTTAACATTATCATTTTCCTGTGTGCAAAGATTACAGACCTATCGATTCAGAATAGGGGAGGCAACTATAGTGTTGCTTATCTTCTCAGGTGAGTGATTCAGGGCACCAGATTGCAATGTGACTAATATTAAACCGACGCGCATTCTCATGTTATGCATTAAATACTGCATTTGCTGCATGATTTATCACACTCTTTATGAAATGTGAGCAAATGAAGGAGTCAACATGCATATGTTACAGCTATTTGGACAGCTTCTGTAAATGTAACGTAGCCCCAAATCATATTACATATTACATATTCTCACAATTGATTTTAAGCCCAAATCACATCTCATGTTCTCACAGATGTCCAGGCCTAACCAATTCGAAGTACTTTCGACAATTGGTGGAGAATATATAGCGAACTTCTATGACTGGTCAATGAAAGTAATTTATTCCGGAAGCTAACTGATACATAGCGTATCCCTTTACCCTATGCTGTGGTACATATACTGAAATCTGTGCTTGTCCCGTAGTGTGAACCCACGTTGGGTTTATATCAATGTCACAACTCAACCATGATTCCAAATAAATGTTGAATCATGATAGGATATGATGTTCGTATATAGAGGATATCACCTGTTTCTTGACGAATACCATAAATATTTCATCGAGTGGGGTGAGAAAATTGGCGCCACTCGTGAAAATATCAATTTTCTCACCCCACGAGATGAAATATTTATGGTATTCGTCAAGAAACAGATGGTTTTCTTTTTATTATATACTTTTGTTGTACTATTTTATCTTAATTTTTTTAGACATTAAAATAATTCAGATTTTGTTGGCTTTTTCGACGGAAGATACACTGAAACACTGGTTATTTTCACTGTGACGTCACTCGCGGACTACTTTGCTGTCAACAGATCGCACGTGCTGCAAGCGAATTTCTTTCAGTCGGGTATCCTGCACTTTAGTATCGATGACATCCAGCAGATCTCAAGAATTTTATTAGCTTTATATCTCAAATAAACGATTTTCATGCCGACCCGTCAGCCAACTGCCCCCTCCCCTTCAGCAGAAAAGCACGGACCATCCTGGGGCTTGTCTCGCTGTCTGCACCCGGGCAGGACTGACGCACTGGTTTCTCGTTGACCTCCCTGGTTCCACACGGTGTTTGTCTTTGCACAGAATATTCTCATTTCAAATAAAATCCGCATTCGCCCTTGATTTCGTTCATGTCTACCCAAATAGCACTATTTTGATTTAGCAAAATCGAATGGTTACGATAAGTTATAGCCAGATTTAGATTTACCGGTCGTGCGTGGTTGTTGTTGTGTGGAGCTTCGACGGTGGTGAGAGCCTGCGGAGTTATCATTGTGATTTTGCCGATTCTTAATGAATACTCACTGACAAGAGTTCACTGTCGTTGAATTAAGTTGTTTTTCATGTTTTCTCATCAACTTTGGTGCGACATTTTCATGATATGACCCCAATTTCGAGCCTTCAACTGAGGAATGTGTTTTATTTTCCGCGCTAGTTCGTGTTGCACTCTGCACTGCCTGACCCTGCACTGTCGAAATGCAGTCGTGCATGTGTAGGTGCACGCGTACGTGACGAGTCGGTCCCATTATCGCCATTGCGGGTATTTCTTGTTCATTTTATGCCTATTTGTGTTTTATTTCCTGTCAAAATCTGGTCATCATAAGGCATAATAACATACAAATCCTTCTCAAATATTTAGCTTGTTTTTCTTTGGCGCATAAACCTTGTGGAGGTTCGGTCAATTGCCTCATCACTGTGACCACGGTGACATATATTTGTGCGCTGTGACGTCATTTGTCATATCATCACAGTGATAATATATTTGATTTCATCACTGTGAAAATATCGCTTGTATTCGATTGATAATTTTCACTATCTCATCGCCAAGTATATAATAATTAGGAATATATTGATAACCGCCCTAAAGTTTGAAGAAATCCCAATGTTCTAGAAACCGTGGTAGAACCACAATAACCCATATGCAGTAAATTTCCTTGAATACACGTCACCGTCCAATCTGATACCTGTTTTATAATTTCAGCAAGTTTCACAGCGACAGCTTTAATATTATATGGATCTGCAGTAACAAGCATTCCTGCCGAGTATGACGCCAGTGTACAAGGATCGTTCGGAATTTGTATCATATCTTTATTGTTTTCTACATCAGCTGTGCTTCTGCTAGTGATTGATCTAAAATGTGGACAGCCTCGCGATGGTATCTGTTTGGTGTTTTGATCTGGCGCGAGAGACATATGTAGGAACAGACAATCATGATCATAAATGATCAACCTGCCACTCTAGTCCAGCGGCATAGCTGAACAATTGTTCATTTTGTGATACCAGCATGAAATTTGGTACAGTGGAAGAGAAACCTCATGTGATCATTTTTTGATATTGTGCCAAGCTGAGAAATCACTGGTTGTGTCGTTAACCCTCTTCGAATATTATAGGGTGGAGTAAAAATAGTTATAAAATAAAAGGGGGTAGGGGTGCGATATTGCCTATATCTTCAAAACCAATGAAGTTATCAGTCTAAGTTTTATTGTATATTGGCACACAATAACAGTCCTAGTAGACAATGCAAAAAATGCGTTCATTGATACAATATGACATCATTAAGGGACCGCCCAATAATAACAAATGAAAATGTATTAAAAACGTGATAAGGCGCAATTTCTGCTCACAGATTTGCTAAATTTCTGTCAACAGTAATTCTTGTGCTGTCATTTTATGGAAAAATAACCGCTTATGTGAAATTATTATAATCAGATGGAAAATACGATAGAATAATACTTCAGCAAACATGCAAAAATATCTCATTTTTGACAATTTTGAAATCGCGCGATGGCTGCACAAGATTATTGAACTGAACCGTTCCATAATTGTTTTACTCGGGAAATCATTTTTCAGTGTGCGTTAAAAAAAACAAAGGCAAATTTTCAAGCTTAACTAATGAAAATTTAATAAATAATGACCACGTGACTTGCTCAAGGGGTGGTCCTTGAATTACTGGCAAATTTGAAAGTTAGTTTTTTTTAGAAGTGCTGCATTCGTTTCATTTCAGTTTATTTTCTTTTGTAGAGAGGGTAAGTAAATCGAAACAAGGCAGGATTAAACCAGGACTTTAACACTTTATGGCAACATAGAGAAATCCCACCAGTGGAGAGCATGGATTGGTCGCAATATATATACTAGAATCATAACCTCCAGAGCGTTCAACTCAGACACTCTCGTCGCTGACGCTAATGCCCATAAAAACACAGTTTTATACGGCAAAAACTTCAAATCGATGTTAGCTATGGATTCAAACGGAGGTCCAGAAAGTCTCCGCATAACTAACGCCAAATCCCATGGTGGAAGTTTACGAACATCGGTTTGTCTATCAATCCTAAACGACTTAACCAGAGACGCTGGATTAACCTACACAAAGCTGCTCTGTAACCATCCACAATTGATGGGGCCATGCCCTATTCATTGAACACAAATAACAGGAAGTCTGCTATCTGTTGACCAGAGGCATGACTGGCATCAATGTTTCTTCCAAAATACCACTCCTGGAAGATCTGCCACTTTCCTTGATAACATGCGGAAGTGGAGCTTCGAGTGGAAGTGACTATTCTCTGCCTAGCTTCCCGAGAAAATTCCGCCTCAGAGTTGATTCCTGAGCACTTGCACACGTGCAAGTGGAACATCTGAGGTTAATGGTGGAAAACGGCGAACTTCGGTTGACGAAGTAGTTTTCCCCCCATAATGGAAGACGTCTTGGAACGTCGACCACTATGTCTAGGAGGTCGGGAAACCACGTGCGAGCTGGCCACCAGGGGACAACTAGATACACTATGCAGCGGTGCTGTCATATCTTTTGTAGTACTAGAGGCAGGATTGCCGGAGGCGGAAACGCATAGGCTATTAGCCCCGTTCAATCCTGCGACAGCGCATCTACTCCCACTGCTTGTGGGTCCAGTACTGGAGACATGTACAGAGGAAGTAGATGGTTGAAGCGAGTGGCAAACAGATCTATCTGCGGAGTTTCCCATATCAGAGAGATCTGGCGCAGAATGTCTGGGTGTAGTTGGCACTCCGTCGGTAAAATCTGATGTTTTTCTGGACAATGCATCTGCTAAAACATTCAGATGTCCTGGTATGTGTCTGGTACGAAGGACTAGATCGAGAATTTCGACTTGACTCAAATAGATTGGCCGACCGAGTCCCCCCCCCCTTGTTTATGTATGCCACAACTGTTGTGTTGTCTGTGGCTACCAGTACCGACTGACCTCTGAGATCGTTTATCAATGTGAGAACAGCTCGATTCACGGTGATGAACTCCAGTACATTGATGTGTAACGATCTCTCATCCGCAGTCCAAAAGCCTAATATCGACTTGGACCCGAGGTGAGCCCCCCAACCATGCATCGATGCATCCGTGAACAACTGAGGAGTTGCTATGAACGGAAGCAGTGTTACTCCGGGCATCACATTGAGAGGGTTTAGACACCATAATATGTGACGCTTGACTTCCTCTCTGACAGGAATTATGGGATTCCTCCGCCTGTCTATCCAATGATGATTTAGATATAGCATCAATGGACGTAACTGTAACCGGCCTCGATGAGGGACATCCTGAGTGGATGCCAGAAGAACGATCACTGATGCAAATTGAAGGACTGTTCGGCAAGACTGTCTGAAGAACAAAGGAATCTCTTGACATATCTTGTGCCAGCGAACTTCCGGTGGCCGAGCTAGAGCCAAATTGGTGTCGTAAGCCACGCATAGGAAGCATCGCTGTCGAGACGGCGTTAACTCCGATTTTTCCAACTGTGGGAGATAACCCAGTGACTCGAGAAGGTGCTATACAAATGTTGTATCGCATCGGAGCTGTTCCCTGCACAAATTCCTGATAAGGGAGTCGTCGAGGTAAAAATGGTATTTTATACCACGATTGTGCTGGTATGCCGCTACTGGCTGAAACACCCTGGTAAAAACCCAGGAGAAACTGGCCAACCCGACCGGAAATCTCGGGTACTTCCGGTACTTCGGATGGATCGGGATATGTAGATAAGCATCTCGTAGATCCAGAGATGTTAGCGGTCTTGATAGACTGGAAGGATTCCATGCGAAAGTGAGAAGGTTTAGATAGGAAATCCTTGTTCAGCGTGAGCAGATTGATAATCATGCGCATTTCCCGTGTATCCTTTTTTGGTACAAGGAACACCGGAGAATAGAACCCGGGGGACAGGTCGGTGACCGGAAGTTCTATTATAGCTTGCTTCTGGATGAGCTTGTCCACAGATGCCTGTGTTTCCAGAAGATATGCCGTACGTACTGGAATAGGAGACGGCGTTCAAGCAGCCGAAACCCTTGAACTTCCTGAACAAGACGATCGGGTTTTGGTGGGACCGGAAGTTGTGGCAAATCGAAATTCTGCCATGACAGAAGAATTGACAAGGCCCGAAATGTCGCCCATCCCGCTGCTTCTTACCAACGTTTCCCATCTTCAGTCGGGAATAATCTGGTCTTACTGTTGTGGCTTATTTCCAGACGACTGTTACTTTCCCTTCAGATTCGAATCAGAAGTAGTCGGTCTGGAATGTTTGGCTGGGGAACCGGAAACGTCGGTAGACGCCCGTTAGTGGCCCCCGAACCACCCGCTCTAGGAGTAGAAACAGGCTTACCCTACTCTACTGATTCCCTGAGAGACGGGATAATGCCATTAAACAACAGCGATTATGCAGGTGATTGCTCTTCAAAGATCGAAGGACCAAATATGGAGAGTAGTTCACCACCAATGATAGGTAAGACTAGCGTCTTACGTGAACTAGCATCGCTGCATTGAACGTGGATAGAACTAATGCGTCCGCATTAGACTTCAAAGCCACGTTCTGCAGATCCACCAGTAAAAGCAGTTCAGAAGTGCAACTGGTTGCTAACTGTGAGTACGACAGCCTGCTCGACACAGTGGATGAGAGGCAATGGTTACCCCCTGTCGTGTGACATCTTCAAGAGTAGAAGACTGGTTGCCAGTTAGCAGGATCAAGATCTTGACCGAACCTTATTGCCTTGACTTGTAAATATGGGCAAATTCCAGTTCCGGATCAGCGACCTTAAAGTCATACGCTAAATCATGGATGTCGTACACTGGAGGTAGACTTCTCCACCAGAAGTGGATCCGAAGATGAAATCGACCTAAAGAGTGCACGCCTATCCGTTCTCGTAAAACGTATTAGACTGGTCTAAAACCGCCTCAAGAACGGAACATTATCCATGAATAGCGTGTGACACTGTCACACAGGTAATGACGACGTCTGCCTGGTTGCCGTGGACGAAGCCTCTGCCATGGCGAGAGGGCGTCGGTGGCTGGGGTCGTGTCATATCCGGGTATATCTCGTAAAGAGCATTAAAACCTCGGAAAATGAATGCCGCTCTGGATTCTAATTAATGTCAGAAACCGAATAGAGCGTCGATGCACGATCCCATGACGCCTCATCGATAGGTCAGCTTACAGATCAAGCGGATGTGATGCCCGAACCGAAAACTGCGCAAGGACCTCAAGTGGAACGTGCGCATAACCGGAAGTGGACGACAAAAGTTGTCGGAACTGGTTTACTTCACCAAAACCCGGAACTTCCGCATAAACCCGAGGGCTAAGCTAAAGGAGACCCGAACACAAACGGAATCAAATGAACTAGGCCACTGTAGATCCGATTGTACCGGAAGACTCTCCCACCGGGAGTTGTCACAGCGGGCCTCATAACGGGGCCGGAAAGACATAATGTCCTTACCGAAAGCCCAGAAGTTGCCAAACCGGAACCCGCAGGAAACCGGAAATGGCTGCCGTAAGTGGTTTATGAGCCTCACATACTGGCAGACACATTTTCACAGCAATTTTCACACCATTTTCACAATTTTAAATGATAAATAAAACAGGACATATAATTAAAGTGTTGTGGTGATCGATGTAAGCTAAATAAAATCAATTTAAAGAGGATTTTACTCTGTGCTGTGAGTCGAGTATACAGATTGTTTGAGTGTTTATGAATATGCAAGGCATACTTTACGTTTTGTGAACGTGAGAAATTCCAGAAATATAGTCATTTTTTCAAGCTGTGGAAAACCCTGCCTTTTTTATTTTTCTGTCTGATTCGGATATCATGGCAATGAGTAATCACCTGTTTAATCTGTGCTTGTAGCAGTAATTTTAACAATAATCTCATCCCAGTGCACAAAATGATGCCTTAGCAACTGTTTTAAAAATCTGTCATTTGTGTAATTTTTATTCGGTCCCCAGGTGACGTCACATTTATCCATGAATACATTTTCTGACATCACGTTGTAAAACTATTATTTCAGATCAATGTACAGAAAGAATTTAATGAATTAGTTCATTTTTAACAAAAACATCAATGATCTCGTATCCCAACCCTATAATTTTGAAAAAAATCAACTATCCCCCCCCCCCCCGACTTTGAATGGGGATAACTCGGCAACCAATCATTTTTCAGCTTGGCACAATATCAGAAAATGACCGCAAGGTATCTTTCTTTCAGTGTGCGAAGTCTCTTGCTGGTATCAAAAAATGAACAATTCCATCAATATTTGGAGCTATGCCGCTGGACTACTCGCCGACTCTGCATT
This sequence comes from Hanleya hanleyi, assembly GCA_036873755.1. Classification (NCBI taxonomy): domain Eukaryota; kingdom Metazoa; phylum Mollusca; class Polyplacophora; order Lepidopleurida; family Hanleyidae; genus Hanleya; species Hanleya hanleyi. Next base: position 23,359 of record JAVTVY010011725.1, on the reverse strand, counting down.
TGTTTTCTGACATTACACTGACAGTCCTGATTGCTATTGGGATGCCATAATTACGATAGGCTGTCACTGACGCATGGATATTTTGCCTGTCACCGGTACGGCATCTTCGTGATGTACAGCAGCTGGAATCACGGTAATTCTGGTGCGCATGAACATGGCGAATCGTAAACTGTCGCCACTAGTTCTAAAATTGGGGATAGTTGTTGTTTTAGCGCCAGAACTGGCCTACACGGGAGAGCCGTTGTCCAGCAGGCATTTCCTCAACAATCTTTCTACATTAAATATAATCAAAATCAAATGGGAACGAATTCAAAGGGAATATAATAAGTGGAAATTCTCCTGCACAGGAGAAATGATCAACAGTTTTTCAATGATGCTCTGATGAGATCACGATATTCAAATGATGCCCTGAGAACATCACGATATTCAATGATGCCCTGATGACATCACTATATTCAATAATGCCCTGATGACATCACGATATTCCTGTCCTGCGAGTGCTCAGGTATTCAAATGAATTTCAAATATGTTTTCTAAAGTATAAAATATCTCAGTCACACTTTGATCCGGGATGTTCATATAAACATAAAGAATGGTTGCGTCTGAGATCAATTGCCAATACGGCGATTTTCCACCACGGAGTGGATGAACAATTCAACCGAAGGCTAATGGACCTATCACTCCATGCCCTTCTACGTCCTCAAACCTCATTAATTCTTGCTTTCCTAATCACAACCATCAGGCTGTGACTGTAGCACTCATAAATATCTACTTGTGTATTTAGAGGGGGCTTGTCCACGTGGAATTTATTGAATCTCAATACAACTTATTGAATACCTTAGTTCTTTGATTATATCGATGCTCAACATCACTGTTCATCGTTATTTTAATGTCAGAAGCCGTGATATGTTCTTCCACTGTACGTAAATGATATCGTTCTGTTTGCATTGTAGTTGCTCGTATTTCCGTTTCTTCTATCTAACAGTCAAAAAGTGCATCGTTTTCCAGCAGATGACTTGATACTCGGTCGTTACATCATCGATCTCAAATATTTTATCTAATGCCGCTCGGGCCGGTCTCGGGGCGTTGTGTTCATGCCATTCCAGATGTTCAAATGCACAACAACAATGATAGCGTGTCTGGGATACAAATTTTCACGGGATCAGTTTGGCTCTTTTTAGAAACCTGCCATCAATATACCACCATCGTTGATATGTTGCGTTTAATTGTACACATTTTGTTCCCTTTAATGGCAAAATAATCTGTTATCATGCAGAAATTGTCGAAGAAAAACAGTTAAGTCTGTTCTTTGCTGTATAGATTATCTTCTCTGTTTGGAAATCCATAGATAAGCGACGCTGAGAATGATAGATCCCCTGCATTGAACTTGAATGAAACCACCGATAGACCAAACGGAACATCCTATACGGACCTATAGATTTTGAAAAACGAAAAAGGGCTCACTCTGACGCTGACTGTGCGATAAGAGAGATGATTACAATTTTGATATTGTTAACAACCCATTTCTGGACAGCAGACTTCCAGAAGGACCTGTATGTGTGTATACATATCTCGCCTAGTGACATTTCCGAGTTCCTGTGAACGATGTGATGATTTCCTTCAACGCCATAAACTTGTCAACAATGCTATTCCACAGTAGTAGGTAAAAGCTAAATTGAACCACATTGACCTACTTAATGACGTCACATTGGGGAGGATTGGGGAGGAACTTGATCACGTGATCAAGGCATGTCTAGATGGTGGGAGTGGGTCAAAATGGCGGCTGTGGGAGTGGGACAAAATGGCGGTTGATGTGGGATGGGACAAAATGGCGGCTGATGTGGGATGGGACAAAATGGCGGCTGATGTGGGATGGGACAAAATGGCGGTTGATGTGGGAGTGGGACAAAATGGCGGCTGTGGGAGTGGGACAAAATGGCGGCTGATGTGGGATGGGACAAAATGGCGGTTGATGTGGGATGGGACAAAATGGCGGTTGATGTGGGATGGGACAAAATGGCGGCTGATGTGGGATGGGACAAAATGGCGGTTGATGTGGGATGGGACAAAATGGCGGTTGATGTGGGATGGGACAAAATGGCGGCTGATGTGGGATGGGACAAAATGGCGGTTGATGTGGGTGGTGGGGACAAAATGGCGGTTGATGTGGGTGGTGGGACCAAAATGGCGGCGCAAGGGAGCAAACGAGGCGGTGGGGAGGTCACGGGGAGAAAAAACCCTCACATTACCCTCAAAAAACGTCTAAGCCATATAATAATAATAAACATAATCTATAGGTGTTGTACCATGTTAATAGGATCAGTCTAGCATCTGTACCACCCTAGGGTCGAGCGTTTATTGTCCCGTGTATCTCCGCAGAAAATCAACAAACAAAATGGCGGCTCCAGGATGGTGTGGGGACGCCCTTTCCACATCACGGCGTCGATCATAGCGCCATCTGCACACACTGACGCAAGGGAGACAACTCGTGTGGCCCAAGGATATGGAAATAGCCGTGTTGGAGCTAGGGGAGTTACTACTGGTCCAGTGGGGTCGAGTGAGGTATCCATGTGAAGCTTATGTGAAGGGGCATCTGACTGGACTAGTGGGGTTGAACTAGCGTCATTCTGCGCATGCGCGGTGGCCCAAGGGTATGGAAATAGCCGTGTTGGAGCTAGGAGAGTTACTACTGGACCAATGGGATCGAGTGAGGTATCAAAGTGAAGCTTATGTGAAGGGGCATCTGACTGGACTAGTGGGTTTGACATAGCGTCATTCTGCGCATGCGCGGTGGCCCAAGGGTATGAACATAGCCGTTTCGGGAGCTAGGGGAGTTACTAATGGTCCAGTGGGGTCGAGTGAGGTATCAATGTGAAGCCTATGTGAGGGGGCATCTGATGGGGTGGGTGTGGGGTTGAACTAGCGGCATTCTGCGCATGCGCGGTGGCCCAAGGGTATGAACATAGCCGTGTTGGAGCTAGGGGAGTTACTACTGGTCCGATGGGGTCGAGTGAGGTATCAAAGTGAAGCATTCGTGAAGGGGCATCTGATGGGCTGGGTGTGGGGTTGAACTATCGGCATTCTGCGCATGCGCGGTGGCCCAAGGGTATGAACATAGCCGTTTCGTGAGCTAGGGGAGCTACTCATGGTCCGATGGGGTCGAGTGAGGTATCAAAGTGAAGCTTATGTGAAGGGGCATCTGATGGGCTGGGTGTGGGGTTGAACTATCGGCATTCTGCGCATGCGCGGTGGCCCAAGGATATGAACATAGCCGTGTTGGAGCTAGGGGAGCTACTCATGGGCCGATGGGGTCGAGTGAGGTATCAAAGTGAAGCCTAGGTGAAGGGGCATCCAGTCATGGGTGGGTGCATGTAAAATTTTTCCTGAAAAAAAAAAAGAAAACGGACTTTACCCCTAAAATAGGGGAAAACCCCTATCACCTCTAGCCAAAAGCATTAATATTGGTCCCCGGGCTTAATGGGACCTGCCTATCAAGTCAATGGGGTGATGTGAATAACAACAAGTTCAGCAATGTTCATACAGTTTATTATCCCCAATGTTACATCATACCCAGGCTGGGGAGCCGCCCTGGGTATGTTTAGTATGTTCACAGCAAAACAAATTGAAATATCAAACACCATGTTTTATTATTTAACGCACCGTCACATTAGGTACAAGTGTTTACTGAGCTCAAGTCAATGATCAGCATGTAGACATAGAGAGTATGTACGGCATGTTATGGTATTCATCAGTGCACGAGTGACGCATTCAACCGATGGCTGTGGTGAATCACCTTGGTAAGGAAAAATGTAACATTGGTCACCCTCTTCACTGTCCACTTGGTGTTGGGTCGTTGTTGTTGGGCCCATCCCAAGACATCCAATGTTCCACTTGGTCCAGCATCATCTCTAGTGACCTCCGGTTAATGATGGTAAACGGTTGGTCGTACACTGGGTGGATGGCACTGGAATAGAAATAGCGCAATTCATCCGTCATCTTATGGCATAAGATGTACCCAAATGCTACATTTAATGTGAAGGCCGTAGGTTGGTCATTGAAGATGGTTTCCACGTAGCTGCGTAGACGGGTGAGCTTGGTCAGTGGGAAATTGTAGATATCTTGAATAGGGCGATGACGGTGGAAACAGTGCCGTGTCATGGTCCAATGGCGCCGAGAGATGTCACTCTCTGGATGATATTCGGGTAAGAGATCGCTAGGAACATTTATGGGCTCGTCCAGAAAATGTTCGATGTATGACGTATGACTCGAAACCGTAACGGTGGGGTCCGGCTGGAAATCCAGGCTCTTCCCAACTGTGGGTATAGGCGGGCTCTCCGTCATCGCATCACCAGTGGCGTTCGTCTCCCCGGGCTTATCTTCACTGGGTCTGACCTTCCGCGGCTCCTCTTCAGTAGGAAGTTGTCGCCAAAACCGTGGAGACGGGGCATGAATCAACCGTTGGTGTCGCAGCAACTGACTGCTTCGTTTGAAGAGTTGACCACAGTCCTTACATTGTTCCGTCGCGCCCTCGTGGAATGAACGTTCGTGGCGCAGTAACTTATCCTCCCGATTAAATGACCGTGCGCAGGTTATACAAGTATACCGTGCATCGTTGTGGGTGGAGGCCTCGTGGCGTCGTAAATTATCTAGACGAGTAAACTGCTTCTGGCAAGTTGTGCAAGTGAACATCTTGGTGGTTGATAGAGTGTCTGATGAAATGGCAAGGCCGCTTCCCTTTTATAGCACGCTAGCTGGTAATCTATTTTTAGCACACTCTACCCCAAGTCGAGGATCGAGACTGGTGTACTGGTGTACGACTGAGCCGCATTGCGCGCGCGCGCGCATGAAGACCCTGATACATACCCAATGCAGGCGCAGACGCGAAGTGCCCGGATGACAGACACGGTCGTCACCGATCCGAAAAGACACGGACTTTACCGAAAAGACGCGGACGTACCCGAAAAGACACGGACTTTACCGAAAAGACACGGGCTTTACCGAAAAGACACGGACGTACCGGAAAAGACACGAAGGTGAACGCCATTGTGGGAAACCCCCACAGACAGGTCAGTACATGCATTCCTATGTTGTTCACGCATAATAAAAGGATTGATCTGTAATCTATGTTGGTGTTGCTCTCTGTTTTTGGACTAACCCATCAGAATAGTACGTATCACGGACTACACCCGTAGAGCTACATCTAGGCGCACATGTGTGACCTGGTCTATAAAACACGTCTCTCTGGATCGTACACCTTCATTTCTACGGTTGCAGAGCCATGACGGAGACCCAACCCTATGCGACTCGCATTTTACAGCATGCCACCGTGGTGAATTCATTCACGGGTTACCGAGCAGTGGTCCGGTCCATGTTTGCAGATGGCGACGACAACGAGGGACGACGCCAGATCCTGAACGAGTTCACAGAAGCGGTCCTCCACAGAGTGCACTCGATGGAGAGGCGTGCCATCACTCACCACTACTGGACTATGACAGCCATCCTTGATGCTCGCGCTATGGACCAGGAGCGCTCACGCCGGAACCAGCGCCGGCTGGTTGGCCTCACACTAGTCTGTGCCCTATTGACCCTGGCGCTGTGGTATTGACAGTATAAATACGAGGGTCAGACAGAGTGTGTGTCATTCACCGTTCGACATTGGACCAAGCATGTCACCCGTCCTACGAGCCATCCTGCCCCTTACACCCCGGGTGGGGTTACACGTCTATGAAGATAAAGTCACCCTGGTGGAAGACCGTGGAGTTTGCTGGTCGCCCGCTGAGACCGTATCGAATACGGTGACGCTACACCGTGACGGCTGGACCAAATTTAAACGGGTGTTGAGCGGCGAGCTCGATGGACACGTCATCCACATAGACAATGCCATCTACGTATACCGTGGACCTTTCTTCCCACGTCTGGGCCGCTACCAAGATGCTACGCGAAGCTTCACCCTAGACCCCGATCTGTGGACAGCCTTCGAGAAAGTGGTGTCTATCGTGGACCAGCTGTTTACACCGGACGAGCGGTCATCAGACGAGTTGGAGTGGGCTCGTGCCCTGAGAGAATCGGCGGCAGAACCCAATGAACAACTACATGAACCCGACGACGATGCCATTGATTACCCGGCTACACTCAACCAGCCCAGTGATATGACCACCTGATCCTTTTGATCTCACGGGGTTGTCCCTATAAATACGAGAAACAGTCAACTCTGGTACCATTCACGTACTGACCATGGCGGAGCATATGATACTGGCGTATCTCAGCTTGACCCCCGAGGTTTTCCTGCACGTGTATGCGGATAAGGTCGATATCATGGAGGAGGTGGGAGACACGGACCCTACACAACCGTGCCCGGCTCACATTCGTCTGTCCCGAGAGGGCTGGACCAAATTCAAACGGGTGTTGTCTGGTGAACTGGACGGCGACCTCATCCACTTGTGTCACGATGTGTACATCCGACGCGGCCCTTTCTTTGCTCAATTGGCTCGGCTAGATGGGGTACAGTGCATTTTACCCTTCACCCTGATCTATGGTCTGCATTGGAAGATGCCGTGGTAGATGTGGATGAAGTGCTTATCAAGCGGTCATCAGACGAGTTGGACTGGTCATTTGCCATGGACACTGTGAAAGCCAATGAAGAAAATCAGAAAGAAACTCCGGCCCAAGATATACCCGTTATAAATAAGCCAGGGTGCATCATCATTTTGTCACCATGAAGCGCTGGGAGAAGGTGCTGGATAACTTATACTACAGTCCCGACAGTCCGGCGGCCTATAGTGCATTGTCGGCTCTCTATCGAGCGGCCAAACCCCAGGGGATACAACGTGCCCAAGTCCGAGATTGGTTAAGAAGACAAGACACCTATACCTTACATCGATCTGTCCGTCGCCATTTTCTACGGAACCGGGTCATCGTGGGAGGAATAGATGCCCAGTGGCAAGCGGATTTGGTCGATATGAGCGCCTTTGCCAAACACAACGATGATAAAAGAAAGAAAAAAAAAAAACAATAGAGAAAACAGGACAAAACCCAAACAAGAAACAGATGCAATACAAATGCAGTTATAGTCAACTAGAATCTCAATATTTGTGATTATATATCTTCGAAGTGGTTATGCCAAAAAGCCCACTGTTTGGAAAATTCCTCTATTTTTTCGGTTTTAACTGCAATATATTTCTGCGTCACATAGACGTTCTTTAGCTTATATATAAAGGCGTGGACTGCTAGTTTTCCGTTGGAACACCTTGTAGCATATATGTAATGCTTCAATGCTAATAAAATAATGTTTTTAGCTTGTTGGTTGTTAGATGAATAATATATTCCAAAAAGTATCATATTTCTATTAAAGGCGAATGTGGTCTCTGCAATATCGTGAAAGGCTTTTCTTATTTCTGTATACAACTCACGCACCTTCTCGCATTCCCAGAAAATATGTAATATAGTTTCCTCGTGAATTTTACAAAATGTACATAGAGGTGATTCTAATATTTTTATCTTGTACAAAAAGTTGTTTGTGGCCAAAATAAATGGTTTATTCTATATTGGAACCACTGAAACTTAGTGTTTTGTGTCATTGTGAAGTTTAACTTATAAATTTCCCTCCATTGGTCTGTGCTAATATTACCTAGTACAGAATTCCATCTATGTTGACCACTTGGAACTACTTCTGTCTTTATAAGAGTTTTATACATATCTTTGGAACCTTTAGTACTATGACGAAAAATTTGGATATGATAAGGAATTAATGGGGCTTCCAATATAAATGACTTAACTCCGCCAACTTTATCCGCAATTTTTTTAACAGCTGACATAACACTATAGAATTGTAAAAAATGTACGATTATGTTGAATTTTTCTTTAAAGTTCCTATACGATAGGAGCCTCCCTGTTGTGTCAAATAAATCATTAACTACTCGTACACCTTTCTGATACCATGTTTTATAATAGAACGGCTTATTGTCGATTTTGATGTTAGTATTGTACCACAAGGGGCTGGCTAAAAACTCCTCCCAATTATTAGCTTTTCTGCTATTTGAAATATTGATCCATGAAAGAAAAACATCTTTCCAGAACGCATTTTTTAATTGGTTGATATTTTGCATCAAAAATGCTTCTCCAAAATTAATTATCGAATCCTCTGGAACAGTCCAGTAAAGAACAGATTTCCACTTGGAATATTGGCTCAAAATTCTTCTAATCCATGTGGATTTTAGTGCATCTACAAAGGCTCTAATGTTAATCATCTTCAATCCTCCTTCTTCATAATCACGTGTTACCACATCTCTTTTTACTTTACCAATAGGACTTTTCCAAATAAACTCAAAAAATATAGTATTCATTTTTTTAATAAAGTTTTCTGATGGGTTTGGTAGAGCTAGAAACAAGTGGTTAAGCTGAGGGATGATCAAGGATTTCAACACTGTTATTCTCCCGATGGGTGTTAGGTTTCTTCTACTCCATTGTTTGATCAGAGCCTGAACAGAAATAAGTCTCTTTTCAAAATTTTGTTTGCATATATTCGCTAAGTTTATGTCAAAATCGATTCCTAACAATAAAAATCGCTCTTTACCCCATTGTAGATTCCATTGGTGGCACATTTCCGTTTCACTATATTTCATTTTTCCTATCCATATGACTTGTGTTTTGGAGAAGTTAATTTTCAATCCTGAAATTTTCCCAAATTGATCTATCTCTTCTAGTGCTGCTTTTAAAGAGTTCTCTGATCCATCTAGGAGAAGTGACGTATCATCTGCAAATTGTGATATTTTTAATTCCACGTCGCCAATGTATATTCCCTTTATATCCTTATTACCCCTAATTTTAATAGCTAGGATTTCAGCACATAGAATAAAAAGGTATGGAGAGAGCGGATCTCCCTGTCTACAGCCCCTAGATATATCAAAAAATCCAGAAAGATTTCCTCCTTGATTAACTGCTGATTTTATATTTTTATAGAATACCTGTACCCACTTCTGAATTGATGGACCAAATTTAAATAGATTTAATACTTTATTTAGAAATTTCCAGGATATCGAATCAAAAGCCTTTTCGAAGTCGATAAGCAACAGAAGTCCTGGGATCTGATGTTCCTCTGTATACTGTAAAACGTCGTATACCAATCTTGTATTTTCCCCTAGATATCTCCCGGAGATAAAACCGGTCTGATCGCCATTTATTATGTTTTGAAGTACAGGTTTTATTCTATTTGCAATGCTCCCAGATCCAATTTTATATACGGTATTTAGCAATGAAATAGGTCTCCAATTCTTCATAAAATGACGCGGTTTATCACCCTTTGGTATACATGTTATTATTCCCTGCTTTTGTGTATTTGAAAGTTCCCCCTTTACCAAACCAAAATTTAGTGACCGGACAACAAAATAGCCCAATTGTTTCCAAAATACTTCAAAGAATTCAGAAGAAAATCCATCAGACCCAGGACTCCTGTTGCTTTTCATATTTCGAAGAGTAATCCCTGCTTCAGAATGAGAGATGGTACCTTCTAATTTAAATGAATCGGCATCAGACAGTTCAGGTATTTTCAAATTATTTAGTTCTACGTTTGAAATGTCAACATTTGTATCCTCAGAATATAAATTCTTATAAAAACTTTCAGCTTCTTTTAAAATACTAGTTTGGTCAGTGATATAATCACCCTGATCCGTTTCTAATCTAGGTATAATTTTACTTGTAAAATTTCGGGTCTCTAATCCAAAAAAATAATTTGTTGGTTTTTCTCCCTCCTCGATCCATTTTGCTCTTGATCTAATAATGTTACCCTTCATTTGTTCACGTCTTATATCTTCTAGGTCATTTTTCTTTCTTTCTAGCATTTCCTGTTTATCTTGTTCTAAATTTTCTTCTAATTCCGAAATCTCTCCCATTAGGCTTTGAATCTTTTCCCTCTCTCTTTTTTTCTTGAAACTAGCAAAAGATATTGTTTTTCCCCTAAGCTCCATCAATAGCGTTTCTAAAAATAGCTGATCGTCTATAGTAAATTCTATCTCGTTATCGTGGATATTGTCTATATTGTCAGGGCTATAGATAGGGATAGCATATTGCTCTCTCACTTCTTTTATCTTCTGATTAATACAATTTATATACTCGATATCATATAGCAGAGAGTTGTTTATCTTCCACAACCCCTTACCTCTTTTAAATTCACTAAGTTGGAGATCCAAAATCACCATAGAATGGTCAGAACGATAGCTGGGTTCTATCAAAACATTTCTTAAACTCGGCAGTACACTTTCTGTTACTAAAAAAAAATCTAACCTGGCCTGTTTTAGAGGGTTTTTCCTCCTCCATGTATATCGCCTCTTATCTGGGTATATTTCTCTAAACGGTTCTATTAAATTATTTTCTTCAATTTTCTCCAGTAGTTTTATTCTGGCATTTTGATTGTTGATATGAAGATAATTATAGTAATCTAGCTCGGGATTGATGACTAAATTGAAATCGCCACAGATTATATATTTCTCGTTGCCAAAATCTTCTATTATACTGAATATCTCCTCAAAAAATTGTGGACTATCAGTATTGGGACCGTATATGGTTAAAATAGTCATTTTCTTTTTCTCTATTTCTATATCAAGAGCTACATAATTACCGTCAATATCTCGTTTTTCTTTAAGGACGTTGAATTCAAAATTATTATTAAATAGAATAGCTACACCTCTGGAGTTTGAGGCATACGAGCTAAAGAAACATTTGTAACCCCATTGGTCAATAATTTCATTTTCCAATTCTTCAGTGAAATGGGTGTCCTGTAAGCAGAAGATATTGCAGTTTTTCCCCTTTAAAAAATTAAACACATCTTCCCGCTTTTCGTATTCCCGCAGGCCTTGGCAATTAACACTTAAAATTTTGATATTACTCACAGGATGTTTGGTGTAAAAAATACAAGTATTGATTAATTCCAATGAGACTTTCTACTATACTGTTTAGCCTACTGCTAATCGTCTCAATCGTTAACAAAGGACATAATGAAAAAACACTAATATTATACTGTTTCGTGGTTTTGATATCCGTGAATATTACCGCAAATATCATACCAAAATATAAAGAAAGAAGACGGAGCAAAAGATGTATATTCAAAACCAAGGTAAATATATAAGTAATTGATGTTAACACAGCTACTAAAAAAAAACACATTTCTTCCTTGTATGTCGTTGTGTCGGTTCTCCTACCCACACCAGGGGATAAGCGTTAATACAAAAAAACGGACTGGTGCATATTTGCGCTATTGAAAAGAAATATTTCTGGAAGTATATTACACAAAAGGACATGGGCGTAATAAAGATCGAAGCGTTTCCATAACATCACTGGGCAAAGGTATGGTGGGTTCCCAAATATACAGAGTATAAATACACCCTACACGAAAATAGCACACTATATCTTGACGTGCATCGATATCCTATCGAAGTATGCGTGGGTGGTACCCATCCGGACGAAAACGGGGGCAAATCTCATAGCGGCGTTCAAAGACATCTTCAAGACCGGGCGCAAACCTTTGTATTTGCAAACCGACGAAGGCACGGAATTCCTCAACAGACCGTTCCAAGCCTTTCTCAAGAAACAGAAGGTGTTTTTCTTCCATACGTACAACGAGACCAAGGCTTCCGTGGTGGAGAGGTTCAACAGGACATTCAAAGGCCGCATGTATAAATATTTCACCTATAAGAATACAAGGCGGTACATCGATGTTCTCCCGAAACTGGTGAGGGGTTACAATCGAGCCTATCATCGGAGTATAGAGAGAGCCCCCATTACCGTGACCCAACGCAATGAAGCCCAAGTCCGGCGTGTCTTGTACCCCAGGCCATCGCAGCGAACGACGAAGGCGGTGTGCAAGGTCGGGGACCCTGTACGAATCAGTAAAGTCAAGGGCAAGTTCGAGAAAAGTTACTTGCCCAACTGGAGCGATGAGCACTTCCTGATTAAACGGCGCCTACCCCGACAGCGGCGAGTCTATGAACTGGAAGATCTCCAAGGGGAACCGTTGCTGGGGACGTTTTACGAGACGGAATTACAGCCTGTTGTAAAAACACAGCAAGACTACTACACGGTGGAGCAGATTTTGAAAACGGAACGTCGACGTGGCAAACTGTTTCATTTCGTGAAATGGCAAGGTTGGCCCAGTTCCTTCAATTCCTGGGTCGCGGCCAACCAGGTGAAACGACTATAAAGCCAGACACCACTGCCGTCCTCCTTCATTCCACGTCCGACCACAGTGCTATGGACAAACAGCAGCTGCCTCTGAACACCGCGTCTCCCAAAACGCGCAAAGCACAAGTGGGCTTTGGGGTGCTAGTGCTAACCCTGCTGAGTGTGTTGTACGGAGGTGTGTTTTACGACGTAGCCTATGTCAGCACGTTACTTAACCAACTGAGAACACCAGGCACCAGTGAAACCGGTCTACAGAGAGCACCAGTCGTATCGAGCCCAGTCACCACCACCACACCCCGTGTACAAGCCACGTCGAGTGTAAGCTCTACACCTACACCAAGTACGCCCACTACGTCTGAACACCCACCGGATTTCATCCCTCACAGTGAACCGACAACGGCGACCCACGTTGTACCCACCCCCAGCACCATCCCTGACAGTGAACAGACAACGACGACCGACGTTGTACCCACCACCACTCCAGTTCACTCGTACGAAATTTACAAGAGCGGGTTACCACGACAACGGATACACCTCGAAACATGGACCCTGGGTGGCAGCATCCCTTCACTTGCGTCATCGCAGGACCGACGGGTTCCGGCAAAACGCACTTCGTCAGGAAGCTCCTTCAACACGCCGACAGCATGATCACTCCACCTATTGCTCGAGTCGTGTGGTGTTACGGAGAATGGCAGGAAGCGTATGCAGCAATGCCCCACATCACGTTCGTGGAAGGCCTACCCAACCTGGCCGATTTGGAACCCGACACCTTGGTGGTTCTGGATGATCTCATGGCGGAGACGGATGCACGGGTCACCCAACTCTTTACCAAAGGCAGCCATCATCGACGGCTCAGCATCATCTACATTGTGCAGAATCTGTTCAGTAAAAACAAAGAACATCGGAATATCAGCTTAAATGCCCACTACCTGGTGGTCTTCAAAAACCCGAGAGATACCACTCAACTGCTGCACCTGGCGAGACAGATGTATCCCGGCCGCACACCGTTTGCGTTGGAAGCCTTCAAAGATGCCACAACCCCTCAGCACGGGTATATGCTCTTCGACCTCAAGCAAGCCACCCCCGACCACCTTCGACTACGGACCGGCATCTTTCCCGGAGAGGCCCACCACGTGTACATGCAAAAATAATGTAAACACACCCACAGTGGCTCCCCCAGCTGGGGTCTGTGTGTTTGATGATGGGGAATAATAAAAAGAATGAATACCACAGCAGGGTTGACTTTGTCTCTGAGGTAGATAAAAAGAGCAGCGTTGTGGGTTCTGGCATTAGTTGTACAGGATGTCTGCGCGAGTACGGAAGCACGCTCCCACGCTCCGTGTATTGAAGACGGCCCCACCCGAGTTAGTCCGAACCATTGTACGCGGTGCGGACCCTGACCTTGTACGCTGTCTGTGCGAGATCGGGTACAACCTGTTAAAAGGCAACGTACCACTGACTCCGGCTCAGAAGACCAAGTTGGCCAAGCATAAGACAGGTCTCCGAACCTTAGTCCAGAAGCGGGTCCCTCAAACACAAAAGAAAAAGGTGTTACAGAAAGGCGGCTTTCTCGGGGCCATCTTAGCACCGTTGGCCGCTTCTGTGTTGGGTCCAGTATTGGGTGGACTCTTCGGCCGACAATGAACCACACGAAAAAAATGGTCCTCGTCGAACCACGGTTCCTGCAAAACCTCCAATCACCCTACCCTGTCCCACCTACGGTGAAGACCATAAACACCCTCGATGGAGAGATGCAACAGATCTTACAGAGACCGGGGTTAAGCGACAGTGAGAAAGTACAACGGTACAATGAGACGCTTCAACGGTACATGACGTTCATGGACCAATACAAAACTCGCTCTACCCCAGCAACAGCACCACCACCACCACCACCACGTGACAGACCGCCGACCTCAGCACCGTTCCAACAGCCGGGTGGGGTAGCCCCCACAGCCCCACAGTGGGTGGAAGACGAAGTGCTGAAGAGTGTACCTGCATCGTTCAAGAAACAAGCTGGCCTGGTATTACAACGGATGAAACAGAATCCTAACATGACTTGGAATGATAAAGGCGAACTCCTGGTACAGAATCAGGTGGTCCCCGGGACCCACATGACGGATTTAGTGAATGATCTGATGCGTCAACGCAGGTCGCACACGGATCCTCGAGGATGGGAGGTCTTCGCTCAAGGCTTGAAAGACATGCATGTACCACAGGAATTGGTGGGGAACCCCCACCGCTGGGCCTTTATGCAGCGTGACTCACCGACTCGTGCACCACGACTCTCACCACAACCTTGGGAAGCCGACTGGGAACCGGAGTCACCCCCAAAAACTCCACCACCACCACAACGGGCACCTTCTTTTCAGACCTTTAAAAAACCACCCTCGATCAGGACACCCCACATCTCCAGAGCCGTGACACGTAGCAAGTCAACGCGACGAACACGACGCCGGACGCAACCGCCCAAGGCCTGGAACACCTATTAAAACCAACAGCAGCAGCAGGACAGCTCAGTCGCCATGTTTTACCTGACCCTACCCAGTAACAGTTCGCTGGATGTGTTTCCTGACAACACCGTGGCCAAGTACGTCACCCAGTTACCGCAACCGTTACATTTACCTGGCCGGTGGGAATGTGGCCTCGTGGATATCCAATACCCTTACTCGTGGTACAACGTGCGAGCCAATGAAGTGTGGTACGAGGTGACCTACGAAGGCAAAAACACCCGACTCACCCTGCCCGAAGGCCAATACGATACCCCCAAGGAGTTCATGGGTGGGCTGTCAAGACTGTTGCATTATAAGGCTCTACGGGAGGTGACGAATACTTCAAAACCCATCAAAGCCTATCCCTTCAAGAATCACGTGGACTTCGATTACAACGCACACAACGACAAGGCACAGCTTATCGTGACCGGCAAGGCGAGTGTCGTACTGAGTCCTATCCTACAGCAAATGCTGGGTTTCGATCTAAAGACGTTCGCTGGTCCCACCGAACACCATGGCGAGATGCCGATGGATATGAAGTCGGGTATGTACGGACTCTACGTCTACTCGGACGTGGTGGACAACCACATCGTGGGCGATATCAACACACCTCTGTTACGGGTGGTCCCCATTAAAAAGACGTATGGAGGTCAAGTCACCCACAGTTTCACCCACATGCTCTACTTGCCCGTACGACAAACTGACATCAACACGATCACGGTGGATATAAGAGATGACACGGGACGACCGGTGGCATTCGAACGAGGAAAAGTGGTGCTGACACTTCATTTTCGACAAGCACGTGCTCCCCACTTTGCATAATGAAAGTACCTTACGAGTGCGATGCACGCAGCTATGCCGACTATTATGCCCAACAGGCCGGTGGTGGCTTTCCGGTCTTTAGCGGTGCACGCATGCAACGAGGACATGGACTGGGGAACATACTCGGCAGCATCGTCAAAACGTTCCTGCCCTTGGTGACGCGTGGGGTGAAAGCAATGGGCAAACAAGCGGTACGCAGTGGACTGCAAGTGGCCGGTGATGTCTTGGGGGGTACGGCACCCAAAGAAGCCTTGAAACGGCGGGCCAAAGAAGCGGGAGGCGTCTTGGTGGCCAAAGCACAACGCACCGTAGGGAATAAAAGAGCTGCCCCACCGAGACCACGCACCAGTCGACGACCGACCCAGCGACGACGCACATCGAAGAAGACAAAGGATATCTTTTCTTAAAACATGTCCTTGATCCACGCCGAGTCCTGCCCCTCCACCAACAGTGAATTTGATTTGTGGACCGTGCCGCCCACACAGACCAGTGTCGAACAAGGATTATGGGTGGAGCATCTCCCGCTCTCCAGCATCAACGAAACCGGGCCCATCGAGTTCACCATCAGTAATGCGGATACGGCCTATGTGGATTTAGCCCATACCTACTTGTATGTGAAAGCCAAGGTGGTCAATGGAGCTGGCACCAGAATCGCTGACCAAGCAACGGTGGGCCCGACGAATCTCTGGCTGCACTCGATGTTTCAGCAGGTGGATATTTTTCTCAGCGACAAACTCATCAGTGACTCCACCAACACGTACCCCTATCGAGCCTACATCGAGACACTGTTGTCGTATGGCCGAGAGGCTAAAAAATCTCAGCTGACAACCGCTTTATTCTACAAGGACACGCCCGAGCACATGGACACGGTGGACAATGGGGGATATAACAAACGGAAGGCTTTCACTGCGAACAGTGCCTCGGTGGATATGATGGGTCGACTGCACGCAGACATGTTCATGCAAGACCGGTACCTCTTGAACAAGATCCCCATCAAAATCCGACTGATACGGGCGCCTCCGACCTTCGCCTTGATGGCCACTAACGTAGAGGGGCATGCAGCGGACTATAAGATTGTCATCCAAGACGCAGTCCTGTATGTCCGAAAAGTGAAACCGAATCCAGCCGTTCAATTGGGACACATGAAAGCCTTGGAAACAAAACCAGCCCAGTACCCTATCCGACGTGTACAAACCAAAGTGTTCTCTGTGCCTGCTGGAAATATGGGCGCCAACAAAGAAAACCTGTTCCTGGGGGAACTACCCAAGCGATTGATCCTGGCCTGTGTGGAAAATACCAGTTTCAGCGGAGCCTACCCAGAGAATCCGTTTGACTTTCAACATTTCGGCATCAATTTTGTGGCCCTGCATGTGGATGGACAACAGGTGCCAGCCACGGCCTTAACACCGAACTTTGGGCGGAGGAATTTCATTCGAGCCTATCAGAGCCTGTTTACAGCCACCGGTCAAATAAACCAGGACGAAGGGAATATGATCAGTCGGGAGGACTACGCGAACGGATACACGTTGTTCTGTTTCGATCTGACCCCCACCTTAGAGAACGACCATCAGCTGGCCCTGGCCAAGCAAGGCAACTTACGGTTGGAAATCCACTTTGCACGAGCCCTGGCGACCACCGTCAATGTGATCTGCTACGCCGAGTTTGACAACATCATTCAAGTGGACAAGGCGCGCAACGTCCTGTGTGACTTCTCCACCTAACATGGATACAGACCAGATAACCACCGTGCTGGAGAATGACCCAGAGACACGTATGGTCTTTCAAGGGGTGTTCGCCCGAGATGTGTTTCCATTAGACCGTATGTATCCTGCTGCTTACGTTCTCAACACGGACCCGATGGATCGGCCCGGTGAACACTGGGTGGCCGTGTACTTGACAGCAGGGCGAATACTTTGACCCGTACGGCCTGCCACCCCTCCATCCCGATTTAACAGACTTCATGGATCAAGGCACAGAGACGTGGTGTTGGAACAGTCAAACGTTGCAAAGCCTGACCAGTGGCGTGTGCGGACAATATTGCTTGTTTACCTGTACCATCGATGCCGGGGAAGACCCTTATCTACTATCGTACAGATGTTTGACGAGTACCCCCAGGCCGAGGACCGCGATGTACTCGTCTATGACTGGGCCGCCCATCATTTCAATGTACAAGCCCCGTTCTGGGCTTAAGTTAATGACAAGCCCCTTGTTCTGGGCTTAAGTTTACAAGCCCCTTGTTCTGGGCTTCAATGTGCAAGCCCCTTGTTCTGGGCTTCAGTTAATTACAAGCCCCTTGTTCTGGGCTTGAGTTTTCACGTGGTTGTTCTCACGTTGTTGTTGTTCACTGAATAAAAAAAATGAGATCTCACCAAAAAACCCTGTCTTGTGTGTTTTATTCATAATGCATCAATGCCCAATGTGGAGATTCAGTCAAACTGAAATCAGTGGTGTAGGATGGGGCCAAAATGTAACCCATAAAGGTTAGAATGCAAGAGCACTATAGTAAAAATAGAGTGCCAATGAAATCAGCCCACAGACCAAGTACGTGTTTTGGTCTAGGTTTGGAGCGGGCATTTCATTGAGGTGCGTGTATACGGTGAGTGAAGACTCGTCCAACACGTATAGATTATGTTTATGACTATAAGTTCTAGGTAACCCATCAAGGTTAGAATGCAAGAGCACTATAGTAAAATAGAGAGCCAATGAAATCAGCCCACAGACCAAGTACGTGTTTTTCGTCTAGGTTTGGAGCGGGCATTTCATTAAAGTGCGTGTATACGGTGAGTGAAGAGACTCGTCCAACACGTATAGATTATGACTATAAGTTCTATGAGCATAATGCATGAAAGTGGTTTTGAACACCGTATTAGCCAATCAGTGGCCTAGAATGGAGCCAAAGCTAACCCATCCATGTCCAGAAAACATTACCCGGGTGTACAAGAACCCAGATGTAGGCGCGGACGTCAGCGAAAGCACACCGTGAATACCCCAATTCGATTGGCTGATTGTTCGATCGCTGATTGGTTCTTTTTCTCGACCGCTGATTGGCTCTTTTTCTCGACCGCTGATTGGTCCAAATGGAACTGCCCATCTTTCCCAGGTTCATCTAGAATCCCCTTTTTGATGCTCAAGCTCTGACTATAGCGATGCCGCAACATTGTCTCATTGGACATTGGACCGTTTGACCTGGAGGTGACCCTTTGACCTGACATGCGTCCGCGCGCGCACTGCCGGTGATGACGCGCGATGCGGCCGGAGAACCCGCGCGCGCCGCTCGCGCTGGGGGCCGGGGCGGGCCGCGCCGGGAAACACCCCGGAGGTTGAACATACGGACGTCTAAGAGGAAACATTGGAACTCTTCTATGTTTGGAGGTAGTTTTAGTGGAAACCCGGAAGTGACGTCACAACCCCCACGTGACCTGCGCAGCAGAATGGAAACGACACCCTAGTGTAACTCCCTCACCTAGGCTTCACATGGATACCTCACTCGATCCCATCGACCCACTAGGGGCCCACCTACACCCCAACACGTTTATTTCTATACCCTTCTCCCACAATTCCCTGTCTGCGCATGCGCAGAATGGTGACAACGCTCGAGCCACTAGTCCAGTCAGATGCCCCTTCACGAAGGCTTCACATGGATACCTCATACGACTCCATCGGCCCATTCGTGGCTCCCCTAGCTCCAACACGTCTAGCGGGATCCATACAGGGTCCAGTTTTCGACACTAGGTGACCACATCCCGACAGAAATGGCCAGTTTTCGACACCGGATGTGCCGCCATCTTGAACATACGTGCCGCCATCTTGGATATGTCCCATAATGCACCGGGTCAAAATACTCGCTTGTGATTGGACGAGAGCTCCGTGGCGGATTTGAAATACTCGCTTCTGATTGGACGAGAGCTCCGCATTGCATCTGCGCATGCGCAGAATGATATTCCTACCGCGCACCCAACCCATTAGATGCCCCTTCACCTAAGCTTCACTTTGATAGCTCACTCGACCCCATTGGATCATTAGGGACTCCCCTACATCCCAAAACGTCTATGCGCATGCGCAGAATGACGCTATGTCAAACCCACTAGTCCAGTCAGATGCCCCTTCACATAAGCTTCACATCGATATCTCACTCAACTCCATCGGCCCATGAGTAGCTTCGCTAGCTCCAACACGGCTATTTCCATACCCTTGGGCCACCACGCATGCGCAGAAGGCCGCTATTTCAACCCCACACCCAACCCATCAGATGCCCCTTCACCTAAGCTTCACTTGGATACCTCACTCGACCCCATCGGACCATTATTGGCTCCCCTAGCTCCAACACGGCTATTTCCATACCCTTGGGCCACCGCGCATGCGCAGAATGCCACAATTTCAACCCCACACCCAGCCCATCAGATGCCCCTTCACATAAGCTTCACTTTGATACCTCATACAACTCCATCGGCCCATGAGTAGCTCCGCTAGCTCCAACACGGCTATTTCCATACTCTTGGTGTACGCGAGTTGTCTCCCTTGCGTCAGTCTGTGCAGATGGCGCTATGATCGGCGCCGTGATGTGGAAAGGGCGTCCCCACACCATCCTGGAGCCGCCATTTTGTTTGTTGATTTTCTGCGGAGATACACGGGACAATAAACGCTCGACCCTAGGGTGGTACAGATGCTAGACTGATCCTATTAATATGGTACAACACCTATAGATTATGTTTATTATTATTATATGGCTTAGACGTTTTTTGAGGGTAATGTGAGGGTTTTTTCTCCCCGTGACCTCCCCACCGCCTCGTTTGCTCCCCTGCGCCGCCATTTTGGTCCCACCACCCACATCAACCGCCATTTTGTCCCCACCACCCACATCAGCCGCCATTTTGTCCCATCCCACATCAGCCGCCATTTTGTCCCATCCCACATCAACCGCCATTTTGTCCCATCCCACATCAACCGCCATTTTGTCCCATCCCACATCAGCCGCCATTTTGTCCCACTCCCACAGCCGCCATTTTGTCCCACTCCCACATCAACCGCCATTTTGTCCCATCCCACATCAGCCGCCATTTTGTCCCATCCCACATCAGCCGCCATTTTGTCCCATCCCACATCAACCGCCATTTTGTCCCACTCCCACAGCCGCCATTTTGACCCACTCCCACCATCTAGACATGCCTTGATCACGTGATCAAGTTCCTCCCCAATCCTCCCCAATGTGACGTCATTAAGTAGGTCAATGTGGTTCAATTTAGCTTTTACCTACTACTTTCCACCAACCGTCTCGACGGAAAATACGATCACAGCATACAAGGTCTCTGGCGCCACGTTTCGTAACTTATGTCCACTCCCGATTAACCTGAATTAGGTGCAATGTCGGCACTTTGTGCTTAACATCTTCACAATGTTCAAATGTACAGACAAAATGAAAGCATGACGGAATTCATTCTCATTGAGGAATACTTACCAATGTCTTGCCGCCATCATTGACAACTGTTGACTACTTCTCTCGCAATAGACAAATTTGCTTTATTTTTCAATTTTTATTGTATGCCCGTTTGGAATTTGTGCTAACTGTCGGACGTAACATTCCTTTCGATTTTTGATGAGGAAATTCTTTTGTGGGCGTCGGCTGGATGTGGAATGTAACGACTACACTAATAAGAAATATGAACATAATGATAAAAACCCTGTGAAATAGCCATTGGCTAAGTAATGAATTACGGTTTCGTAGCTTGTATTTTATCTCAAAATACACCATGCGTATACTTTCTTCACATGCAAAAGTTCCCACGTTTTGACTCCCACGTTAATTAAGAAATTCACAAAACAGGGCGGCCAAAATTAAACGGATGACGTTGGTTTGTAGTAAAGAAGGAGGTCTTTATTTAACACACATCCCCACATTCTCGGCTTATCTTAAAGTGAAGTGGATAGTTTCAGTGACTTTTATTCCGAACTGCTAGACAACCACATGGAGTACGACTACGGAAGTTAAACTGCAGTACTTCCAATATCAAATAAACCATAGAATACTCATTACAAATGTAGTACTTTAGAAGTGGGGTAAGTAGTGTACAAAGCGTAAATTGAGTAACATTTCCCCCGGATGTAACTCTGACGTCACAATTATTTGTTTGTAAGCGTGATTCTGATTGGTGGATGGTGTGTGGAGGGTCAAGAAGGGGGGTGTGTGTGTGCTGGGTACAAGATGGCGGCCACATGTGTGTGTGCTGGGTACAAGATGGCGGCAATATACATGTTATGTAAGAGTTGGGGTGTGTGTGTTGGGTACAAGATGGCGGCCACATGTGTGTGTGTGTGCTGGGTACAAGATGGCGGCCACAAGTGTGTGTGTGCTGGGTACAAGATGGCGGCAATATACATGTTATGTAAGAGTTGGGTGGTGTGTGCTGGGTACAAGATGGCGGCCACATGTGTGTTGGGGTCAATGGGTACAGTGCTGGGTACAAGATGGCGGCCTATGCTGGGTACAAGATGGCGGCAATATACATGTTATGTAAGAGTTGGGTGGTGGGTGCTGGGTACAAGATGGCGGCCACATGTGTGTGTGTTGGGGTCAATGGGTACAGTGCTGGGTACAAGATGGCGGCATGTGTGTGCTGGGTACAAGATGGCGGCCTATGTGTGTGTGTGTGTGTGTGCTGGGTACAAGATGGCGGCCACATGTGTGGGATTGCTGGGTACAAGATGGCGGCAATATACATCTTATGTAAGAGTTGAGTGGTGTGTGCTGGGTACAAGATGGCGGCCACATGTGTGGGATTGCTGGGTACAAGATGGCGGCAGTATACATGTTATGTAAGAGTTGGGTGGTGGGTGCTGGGTACAAGATGGCGGCCACATGTGTGGGTGGTGGGTGCTGGGTACAAGATGGCGGATTATAGAAAAACGTATAAAAGGAGTCGCGATTTTTAGGGTAGGGGTGTATTCAATCTGACTTACCTGACCTGTCTGCTTGCCTGCCTGCCTGCCTGCCTGTTTGCCTATTCGCTTGTATGAGACGAAAAGCATGAGACGTGGAGAAGATTTTCCCTTTGACCCAGCAGTACCTCCGGTTGAAGTCTTGCCTGAAGATGAGCGTGTCAAGGACATTTATCAACGTCACTGGGCTACCATACGCCATTGTTTCCACCGTCACCGTCGTCTATTGGACTTGTATAATTTTCGGTTGGAGGACCTCACGTATCTTCCTACTTACGCCGAGAACATTTTTACAGATCAGGTCACTGCCTTCAAGTTGAATGTGACATTTGGGTATATCTTACGGCACAAAAAGACGGACCAGCTGCGCTATTTCTACCCCAGTAATAATTCGTATGTGTTTGACCAGCCATTCACCATCACGGATGCCATTTCTCTCGAGCCGGTGGTCGAGCAACTCACTACATTAGACCCGTTGGAGTGGGCCCGCCTGCAACGCCCCAATACGCAATGGTTGGTGGAAATGGTGACCAACGTCACATTTTTCGTCACGAAAATGAGAGATCATCCCATCGGTGCTCCTGTACTACTTCCTCCGTGGTTGCTTCATCGACACGGCCTGTATGCATTAACAAGAGGGGTACATGGACCCTACAAAGACCGGAAATGTCTGTTTCGGTGTTTGGCCGTGCATGTGGACGAGTGTAACCCCAAGGCTTGTGACAAAGTAGCCAATCACTATTGGGAACAGTATTTAGAACAGCAAGACTTGGATGAGCGGCACTTCCGTGGAGTGCCGTTCAAGAATTTGGATGACGTGGAAACATTGTTTGACATTAATATCTTTGTCTATCGATTACGATGCGAGGACGATACATTTGTGGCTGAATTGGTTCGGCGATCAACAGAACGGTATGCTGCTACGATGAAAGTCAATGTGTTCG